>JAJOOO010003649.1:0-30460 GCA_029582685.1 Solanum piurae
TCTCCTTAGTGTATATAATTACTTCACTATATGTTCACTACTCTATACTTGTGTAGTTATCCTCCTATGTGCTGGTAAAGAAATGGTATTTGCAAAAGCAAGTTTGGTGAATCCTCCTCTTAGTCAGTTGAAGTGAATCGTGTCATTTAAGCTCACAAGTAATGCATTGATGTTACGTAGCTCCTTATGTCATTGTTACTGCCTTGAAGTATTATTTTCATGTCTTCTACTACTGGTCCATAGTTCCAAATATAAAAAATGATTATGACCACCAAAACAACAATCTCAAATATTAAAGAATCTAAGTAAAACAATTTGTATAATTAAGGGTGGCAGCTCAGGGGTGAAAGCCTGCTACAGAAGGGTGGCAGCTCAGGGGCGAAAGCCTACCATGGGCCGATCCCAATTTGTGTAATTATGAGGACTGTATCCCAGGGGTCAAACTGCCTAGCATGGGTCATCCTCTTCTACCACAGATCAGCTGGTCATTCGTATCACATGCCTTATAAAGATCATAACACACAGAACGGTAAAGACAAGAATGTAACATATATGATCCCACAAGAGTTAACAAAGGTGGTCTTCTGTTGTGATTTATGCACACATATATTGATACTTGGTTTCATTCGAACTCTTATTTAATATATTTTATTGCCTCACATATTCAGTACATTTTCTCGTACTAACGTCCCTCGTGGGAGACGCTGCATTTCATGCTGCAGGCACAGGTTCTTCAGCTAGTAGACCTCCTCAGTAGGAGAACACGACACTCAGCTGCTTTGGTGAGCTCCAGAATGATTCGGAGCTTTACTAAGTCTTTGGTAGATTTATTTTGGTATTGTATCATAGTTAAGAGTAAGGTGGCGTCTGTCCCGACCTACTTTAAGGTTTTCTATCTTTTAGAGGCTTTGTAGACTTATGTATATGGTTCAGTTGCTTCTTAACAAGTTGTGGCCTATACGTCCAAGTCTTGTATATAAGTTTTGGGTCTACATATGTTGGTTCGTATCGCTGCATCCTATGTAAGCTTGTCACAAGATTGTCATAGTTATATGCATAGTAAGCACAGGTTACATGTTGGTTCTCTCGGGCCTTTAGGTCATCGGGTGACTGTCCGTCTTAATGGGATTTGAGGCATGACATACATGGTGCCTTTCGGGGCTTTATATGCCTTGTTACATCTAGGGGGTACCTCTGGACCGTGACAGTTCCGTCGACAGACCGTTCTATACATTCGTGGTTAGAATATCAGAGACCCAAAAATGGGTACTCTGACCTACGGAGGGGACCCATGGGCCTTCGTTTCATCAACATACCATAGGCACCCACAATGGGTCACAAAACCTGCTACTACCTAGATTTTTTTTTATATTTTGTTTAAGTCCGATTATTGTTCTAAAATTATTTCATGGATCTTTTACTATTCTTTAAGCACTATTATGTCTTCCACATGAACTATGACCCCCAAAACAATCCCCATTTATGCAAGGAAGGGAAAGTACACATCATTCGCCCCTTCCCTTCGTCTTATAGATGAAGATAGTGATCATCAGTGCATCCCGAAGACCATCAGAGGCTCCTCTACTTCCCTCGGACCCCAAGGAATAGGGCCAAGAAGATTCTTACATCTAGTGACGAGGTCGAGGTCACTGCCCCAAGTCTGATGAGGGGGCCACACTAACAGCAGAGTCACAGTCCGGTTTCGAGTCACAGTTCGGCTCTACTTCAAGCGGTTCTTCTACCTCTTCTTTCGAGGACGATGGCACAAGGGATGCCCAGGACCCCTTAGAGTTGGGCCAGTTCCCAGCGCCACAAAGCCAAACAAGTGGTGTGTCCAGGGCAAGTACCAGAGATTTGATGACGGGAAGGCACTAAATGAGCACTGGAGGGTAGACCATCCGAATACGGAGGAGCGCCGAGTCCTGACAGGGAGCCTCGATAAAATACCTACCATTCAGGTACTCTTCCAGCAGCACAAGTGTGAGTGGATGTTCGAGAATGCTGGCAGATACAATGAGGAGATTGTACAGGATCTTTATGCCTTTTATACAGCAACGATTAATAATTCATTGCCACCACGAGCCAAGGCTTTGGCTCAGTCACCTCTGTTGACTACCATGGTGTGAGGCCTCCCTGTTCACATCTTTGAGTCCACCATCCACCATTTTATTTAAGACCCTTTACATACTCAGCCTATCAACACGGCAGAGTACGACTATAGGATGGGGATAGTACACAGTAGAGAATTCAGAGACCCCGAGCAAAAAGAGTCACTACTCTGGTGGATGGCCCGACATATAGCGGAACAGGGAGAGAGCACTGAGTGGGTGCATAGCATGCAGTTGCCTATCAGAAAGGAAACATTGAGTTTAGGGGGCTAATTTTTGTGGTCAATCATCCGAAGTAGACTGTCCCCTACACAGGCGGACAATGTTGTCACATGGGATCATGCGGTGATGCTGGCAGCACCACTAGCGGGATTAAATGTTGATTTTTCCAGGATTATTCTTACTGAGATACATGAGAGGACCTTCCAGAGGACGATGACCATACCAATCCCATTCTTGATTTTTAGGTTGTGTAAAGAGTGTACTGTGCCAATTTGGCACTCTGATACATTGGTCGAGGTTACTGATTAACGTTTCAAGGATACTTCATCCAATTCTAAGTGTCAACGATCGCTAGTCAGTATAAAACCCAAGTGAATGAGTTGGCGTCGAATCCCAAAGGGAGCACTATGTGTTTGAGAATTAATTGGGAAGTATGAATATGGTCAAATCAGGATATTGGCAAATAAAAACATCATTCAAATCAAGGGGTGACACGAATGTCAAATAAGGAGGTTTTGGTTTTAATTATCAACTACAAACAATGGCAAACAATACAAAATAACAATAATGAGACAGGTTCTTGGGATGTGATTCGATTATAGGTTAATATAGACAAATGGGTAATTGCAACTATTAGAAAATAGTCAAATATTAGTGAGTAAGCTAGACTATAGAGGAGGTAAACTTTCTCTCAAACAATTTACCCTGATTCAAGTCGATTTCTCTCGAATATCAACAAGCATGCAAAATAAGAACAGCCCACACCTTAGTCCATTCGCTTTCTCGAGCTGAATGTGTGGGATTGAGTTTAGGGTTCACTCTCTAGAGCTGAACCCGGTTCAACCCAATACCCACTGACCATCAGTCAATAATGATAGTTTTAAAACCTCTCTCGAGCAAGCCAAAAGCACAAGGGTAGAACTGCATTTGCAACTACAATTCTTAAATTAAACCACATTTAATGATTGAACTCACTTCTAAATGGCATTTGAACTAACAATTAGCAATACCCATAAACTAAATCAGCTCATAATCACACCCCAAGAATTTGGGTTTTAATTAGACATCATAAAAAGATAAAAATCGATACCAAATTTAGTTTCCATCAACTGGTAAGATTAATTTCATCCTTACAATGCTCCAAATAGAAGAATCTCAAAGACCCACTTCAAATTTCTCAAAAGTGAAAAACTTCAATTCTTCAAAGCTTAGGAAAAACTTTTCTCAATACCTAGAATAATAATCACAACTCAAAAAATGAAAATTAGATAATGAAAATTCGATGCTAAACTAGATTTTCAAAAATGTATTTATATTCGCAAAAAGTATATTGCAAAGGACCACTCGGCGCAGTAAGTCGGTGTCACTGAACCAATCGATGATCCGCCCTTTAGTCAATTCCATCGCCATTCTGCCTTCGCCTTTAGCGTCCTCAAGGTCTGTAACTTAGGGCGATCAAACACTGCATTATAGAACCACTCGACGATCCGCCGACTGCTCCCTTCTCTCGCCAACTTGGTTCTTTCCTTCAGGACTTGACACACTAGAACTTTAGGCAGTCACACAGCCATTCGGCGACTCGCCAAGTGGACTTGGCGATCACCGGGCTTGCTTTTTTTCATTTTTTCAGCTTGCTTTGTTCCTTTTTACAAAGTAGTGTCCTTTCTCTGTTCCTCAATCGATATACTTGGAAGTCAAGGATTTTACATCAATTATTGGCAAAAAATAAGCATTTGAGGACACTAAATCTATACAAATAAAGCCCTAAATGAGTCCAAATCTTAGACTCATCAACACCCCCAACTTAAACTTTTGCTTGTCCTCAAGTAAAACTCAAGCTCAATAGTTCAAAAAGGATGTCTCAAACAATGCTACGCAAGACTCAATCATGAATTTACACAACAAAACTCAACTTACTTATGCAAAGATCAATTGTTCACTCAAAGATTCAGGTTGTGACTCACCTTTATCAAAGATTCTCAAGTTCACAATACTTGTTTCAAATGCAAGTTCAAGCTTAACAAAGGTACTAAAATGCCCTCACACAAAGAATGATTCCATATTCACATAATTGTCCAACACATTATAGTTTCTAAATCACATACAACTCTCACACTCACAAAGATGAACACATGCATGACTTCACCCATAGGTTTGCCCTTATTTTCCAATCAACATTCACTTTAGCTCACTCAAGATCAAAAAGGTATTTTCAAGGCTTGTAATGGGGCTGAGTATAAAGGTATGGTCATTTAGGTTGAGTGGCTTCTATCCTCATGAAATATGGTATGAATATCACTTTCTTTCGTTTTCTTCAATATTTACACCCATGCTCAAAATTCACCCCATTATTCATTTCCCATGGACTATTGGACACACCATTTCTTTTGCAAGTTTTACAACTTTATTTCTCAACTTTTTTCGTTCTTTTTTTTGAATGGAGGGGTTCCATCTTTTTCAAAATCATGGATAAATGGGGACTTCTTCACACTTCTTGATTTACCTTCTCATTTCACCACACCACAACTTAGGCTTTTGGCCTAAGTTGGTTATTCAAACAAACCACACTTCATGAGGATTATGGGTGAATGGATAAAGAATAATCAAATTTGCATCAATATTTCTTCAAGAAAAGGCTAAAGCTCAAAGGGTGTTCAAGCAATGTTCACACACTCACAAGGTTCGCCACAAAAGAGGTATAATGTCAAATTGTTTCACCTTTTAAAAAATGTTGCCTAAGATAATTTCAAGGGCTTGAATCACTTAATTAACCGGACTGATTAAATGATTCAAGGACACTTTATCCAATTCTAAGTGTCAACGATCGCTAGTCAGTATAATAACCCAACTAAATAAGTTGGGGTCGAATCACACAGGGAGTGGCACGTGTTTAAGATTCAATAGAAAAATATGAATATGTTCAAGTCAATCATAGGAATATATATTTACGAATAAATACATGATTCAAATTAGGGGGTTGACACGAGTGTCAAATAACAAGGTGTTTTGTTTTAACTATCAGCTACAACAACAGAAAATAACACGAATTAACAATAATGAGATGGGTTCTTGGGATGTGATCGAATTATAGGCTAAGGTAGACAAGTGGGTAATTGCAACGGTTAGTAAATAGTTGTAAATCAATGAATAATCTAGGTTTTAGTGGGGATAAACTTTCTCTCAAAAAATTTACCCCGAATCAAGTCGATTTCTCTCGAACACTAACAAACAAGCAAATAAGAACAACCTACGCTTTAGTCTATTCACTCTCTCGAGCCGAATGTGTGGAAAAGGGTTTAGGATTCACTCTCTTGAGCTGAACCCATGACAATCCAATACCCACAGACCATCAATTTAGTAATCTTGGTTTTAAAACCTCTCTCTCGATTAAGCAAAAAACACGAAGGTAGAACTGCATATGCAACTACAATTCTTTGAATTTAACCACAATTACTGATTGAAATGACTTTTAAACAACATTTAAACTAACAACTAGCAATACCCACAAGCTATATCAACCCATAATCACATAATCACACCCCAAGAATTGTAGTTTTAGCTAGACATCATTAAAAGATAGAAATCGTTACCAAATTGTGTTTCCATCAAGTGGGTAAGATTAATTTCCCCTTTACAAAGGTCCAAATGGAAGAATCTCAAAGACCCACTTCCAATTTCTAAAAAATGGAAAACTTTAATTCTTCAAAGCTAAGGAAAGGTTATCTCAAAACTTGGAGTTCAAACTCAAAAATTACTCTAATGAATGTTTCGAATAAAATTTGATGCTAAACATAATGTTTGAAAATGTATTTATAGTTGCCCAAAAATATGTTGCGAAAGACCATTCGACTAAGTAAGTCGGGATCGCCGATCAACTCGGCGATCCACCCTTTGGTCAGTTCCATTGTATTTTTGCTTGGGCCTTCAACATCCTCAAGTTCTGTAACTTTAGGCAATCCAACACTTCATTGCGAAACCACTCGACGACACGCCAACTGTTCCTTTCTCTCGCCAACTTGATTTTTTCCTTCAAGGCTTGGCACATTGGAACTTTAGGCGAGATAATAGACACTCGGGGACTCGTCCAATGGATTAGGCGATGACCAGGCCTTCCTTTCTTTGTTCTTTCAACTGCCTTGTTCCTTTTTGCCCATTAGCGTCCATGCTTTGTTCCTCAAACCATATACTTGGAAATCAAGGATTTTACATCAGTTATTGGCACAAAATAAGCATTTGAGACACTAAATTTATCCAAATAAATCCCTAAATGAGTCCAAATCTAGGACTCATCAAAACCCGCAACTTTAACTTTTGCTTGCCCTCAAGTAAAACTCAAGTTCAACAGTTCAAAAAGGATGTCTCAAACAGTGCTACACAAGACTCAATCATGAATACACACAATAAGACTCAACTTACTCATGCAAGGAATAATTGTGCACTCAAGGATTCAAGTTGTGACTCACCATTACCAAAGATTCTCAAGCTCACACTACTTACTTCAAATGAAAGTTTAAGCTCAACGAAGGTGCTCAAATGCCCTCACACAAAGAACGATTCCATATTCACACACAATTGTTCAACAATTTAAAGCTCTGGAATCACAATCAACACTCACAGTCACAAAGATGAACACAATGCATGATTTCACCCATAGTTTTACCCTTATTGTCCACTCAACACTTGTTTCAACTCACTCAAGATCAAAAAGGTCTTTTCAAGGCTTGTAACGGGGTTGAGTGTAAAGGTATGATCATTTAGGCTCAGTGGGTTCTATCATCATGAAATGTGGTATGAACAATACTTTTTTTCCTTCTCCTCATCATTCTCATTTATGCTCATAGGTCACCCCATTATTCACTTTCCATGGAATATTGGACACCCCATTGTCTTTGCACTTTCACAACTTTATTTCAAACTTTTTCATTCTTTTTCTTTTTCTTTTTCTATTTGTTTTTATATGGAGGGGTTCCATCATTACCAAAACCATGGGTAAAGGGGACTTCTTTGCACTTCTTGATTTACCTTCTCTATTCATACACCCACAACTTAGGCTTTTGGCCTAAGTTGGCTATTCACACAAACCACCTCTCATGAGGATTAAGGGTGAAGGGATAAAAAAGGTCAGAATTTCATCAAGTTTTTTCCAAGGAAAGGCTAAGGCTCAAAAAGTGTTCAAGCAAAGTTCACACACTCACTAGGTAGGCCACAAAAGAGGTATAATGTCAAATTGTTTCAATGTTTAAAATTATTTCCTAAGTTCATTTCAAGAGCTTGCACCACTTAGTCAACCGGACCAACGGGGAAAATTCTAGGTGTCATCACACATGGTTCACAACAATCTCATTACACAAGGCATTGACACCAATGTCAAACAATACTTCACACTTTCGCTAGTGTGTAATGTTCATCACAAGAGACTCAATTTGATAACCGACTAGTCACAACGAGATGCAAAAAGTTCACATATTATCTATGCAGCTTCATTTGGCCACATCGTAGCCGCACATTCATTTTTGTTTGATTATGCGCACTATTCAAGTCATTGGTATTGATCAAGACCGATATTCAAATTTGCAAAAGAACAGCCACATTCAAACACAATCAAGAGGTGGCACAATTTTTCAAAAAGAGTCCAAAAGTCATTTACAATTAAAACAAGGAGCCACAAAATCAAATATCCACAAAATAGTGCCAAAACATGATTTATAGCCCAAAACCCAATATATACAGACAATATCATCAAAACAATAATCACAAAAAGTGGGCCTCACCCCACCACAAAAGAAAAGCAATTTGTCCTCAAATGCAAGAAAAGTATCCAAAAATAAAAAAAATAAGACAGAGAGGGAGGTAAAAAGAAATCCTATCTACGCAGTTGCTCCATCTGTCGGGGCATCAATGCCTGGTGTAACACTCTGAACTTGGACATCAGTGCCCGGCGTCATATCAACCATACTGGATCCATTAGGATCTGCCATAGACGTCTCTATAAGTGAAGTCTGGATCACCGACTATACATTCATCTTCCTTAGGTCTGGCATGTCTCCATATATGCTCTCCTCTCTCACCTCTATCTCCTCCTCGTCGGATTTGCCTCCGACTCATCTGCTACTGTGCCATCCCTATGTGCATCTCCGGTGGTGGCTGGAGGAATCTGAGAAGTCTTTAGGGCATCTGCATCATCCGCTGCCTCCAATAGGGAAGTGAAGTCAATGGACTTCAAGTAGTCCACGTCTTTCCTCAGATCTGCAACCTCGGCTTTCAAAGCAATAACCTCAAAAGTATCCCATGTATGCTCTTATAAGCCTCAACTCTCGTAGTGAGAGTGTCAATGGAAGTCCAGAGGGGGGGGTCAGTGCAGCAATGATGGCACTCTCAATCATCCATGGGACTGATGCGTCTAGTTAGGTGGCCTTCACACCAGCTGAATGGTCAGAGTGCCCCATCTTCAGTATCATAGCCGGAGTAATCTTGGCAATTTGGGAAGAGGAAGAAACACCAGGAGCCTATGAAGAAGAAGTAGGACCAGATGTACTTGAAGGCTCGGGGGCCAGAGTAGGCAAAGATGCCTCTGCAGGTTTAGAATCAATGTCCACCTCCGGAGATGTATCCACCGAAGTTGTTCTCCTTCTGTCGGCCTCCTCCCGAGTGTACTCGACCTCAATACGCCAGATTTCAGTGGAGGAGGAAGGGGTGATCTCTAGTAGTGTCCCGAGGTACTTGAGCATGCCGCCACAATCTGTGATCAGCACCAGGAATGAAATGGAGGTCTGCCTCTGCTTGGCCCTTATGGCCATCTCCTACTCAATAATAAGTCCTAAGTTGAGTCGCTCTAAGATTGATCCCAAACAAGCTGCCTTTGCATGATGGAGGACAGATTTGTTCTGTGAAGGAATGATGGAGCTGCTAATGAATCCGAACCAATACCAGGTAGCTACATTCAAATCCTTCTTCTCTATCTGGACTCCCGCATCAATCCTTCTCGGGGTGGTGTCAGAAATAAGGGGGGCAAGACAGCCCTTTAGGTCATCAAGGGACTGAGTTGTTGCCAGGCTCTCATAGTCGTGCTTGAACCCTGTGGCTCTCTCAAGGGTAGCGTTTATGAGATCGGTACAACACCCAACTTCTACACCTCGAACCATAACCGACTTCACCGGTCTGAAGGTGCTGGCCTTCTTCTTCCCTTGAGGGACCAAATCACCGGTATCCGAGTAGAACTCACGGACCCAAGTAGGGATATATGGGACTCGGGGCCTAGTGAAGATCTAGAATATGTGCCACTGCAGTTTCTCTCTCACACTGGAGTACCTTCCCTCTAGGCCCTCCGTGGATAACAACTTCTCCTCGAGAATAGTCTGTAACCCATCAACTCTTAATCTTTTAAGGAGTCAGGGAGGAGGAACTACTTGTGGAACTGGAGCCACAAGAGGTGCCGAAGTTGGCACTGTATCTACTGGAGAGGGAGCTACCGGGGCTCTGATTGAATCATGACGAGACCTAGCACGAATCTCAGCACGCAAGGATTGTAATGGTTGGTCATCCTCCGGTTCAAATAATATAGCTTGGGATTCAAAGGCCTCTCCTTCGCTGCCAGAGTTGTGCTCTGGGATTGTAATGGCTGGTCATCCTCCGGCTCAGATAATACAACTTGGGAATCAAAGGCCTCTCCCTCACTACCAGAATTGTGCTCCGGGAACTCAGATATGGGCCTCTTTCCCTTGCCTTTTCCTTCTTTTGGAGGCTCTGCTCTTTACTTTTTAGGAGGGTTGGCTCCTTCTTCATTTATAGTTATGCCCCGTGCTCTTTTACGAGGCGGCATTTCAAGGTTCATTCTAGCCATGTCTGCAAACACATCGACAATAATTAGGAACAGTTCAAGAAAATGCACAATAATATGATTGCAGACGAGTCGCCGAACCGATCGACAAGTCACCAAATACCTTTGGCCAGCCAGATCGGGCTCACCGAAAGGGTTGGCTTAATATTTTATCATAAAAGTGGCTTGTCAGCAATGGAAAGGGCCTTTCGTCAAATCTCCAATAGCATTCGATGAGCAAGGATTAGTCCACCGAAAGTTACAATTCATTTTAGGGGTTAGGGGCACAGAAAAGGCGATCAAGAAGGTCTATCGGCGAGTCGCCGAGTTTACTCGGCGAACTCAGGCTTCTCGTTGAAAGTTATGGATGCAACCTCAAGATTTACCAATAAATTAAAGGTGAAAGGGAGATTTTAGCGAACTGTTGAGTTGTTTAGCGAGCTCGACCCAGCTCGCCAAACGGCCCAACCTGCCTACTTTCAACCTCGTCTTCCAAATTCAACTTCGCAGCCCCCAAAAACAAAATCAAAACATGCACTATTTCAATTAAACTAAGACCCATACTACCCATGCCCCGGGATACTCAGACTTCTCCTGATTTTGCCAAATTTGGCCATTTGATGACTTTTGCCCTTAGGAATGACGCCAACCGCTCCATCATTGGGAAAATTATGTCATTTGGCACAAATGCGATTTACATAGACTTCACCCGACTAGATCGAACAATATGCAAGCACAACCCCACAATTTTAATCAATATTTATGGTATAAAATACTCGGGAATTCAATTATAAAGGCATTACGGGAAAGATATTCGAATTAAAAAGCACACACATACAATAACGATCAGAGAGGCCCAACACACATCATTAAGATAAAAATCATTCCATAAGAGTAAAAATCGCTAAAATTAAATTTGGGGTTTGGAAAACCAACCTTAGAAGCTGAATAAATACTTTGAAATGCTAGGCGGCAACGAAATCTAACTCCGAACACAAACTTGAAGACTAAAATGCGACAAAAAAATAAATATAAAATACTATAGTGCGGGTGTGATTTTGGAAAATTGAAAAGTGAGGGAATGTGAAAGATTTTGAACATTTGAACTTTTGGCCTTTAAAAACCATCCAGCTCTCGCCCATTCGGCGACGTTAGTCTTGCTCGCCGACCCACTCGATGACACACCGAGTGGGCACTTACCACGCTGAGTTTTACAGGACCTCCAGTTAATGTGGGGGTCCAAACGGCGGAAAAAATCGTGATCGCCGACCCGGTCGGCGATTCGCGAATCTGCTCCTGGGCTCGCCAAGTTTTACAGACTCAAACCCTAGAATTTCTTGAGTCCAACGGCGGTCCAAGTCGGGCTTGCCAACGTTTTGCTCGTCAACCTGCACTTTTCAAACATATTCTACACTTCAACGTGCAAAATCAACACACGATTATTTCTAGAACAAAATGAAAGCGATAAAACCTTGGGTTGCCTCCTAAAAAGCACCTTAGTTAACATCGTAACATGAATTCCCAACTCAATGTTGGCTTGTGGGGTAGAGTCGAGACAACACATGACCCATTTGGGTCTCCAACAGCTGAATCGATATGGAATGGGAAGCAGTCATCTGATTCAGCAATGAGACATTATCTTTTATCTCATTCAACACTTTGTCGTGTTCTTCAACTTTGTAAAGAATGAGTGAGAGTATCTCTTTTATTTGTCCACCCTCGTATACCTTGGACTTTACACGCTCGTGAGGGGAAATGTACTGGTCTTTCTTTTTTTCGGTGCTTCCAATTCCATGATCTTTTTGGCCACTAGATCTAGCTGAGTCAACAGTGTGGCCAGGACATGGTCCTTCTCGATCTCTTTGTTTGTCTTGGCCATATGATCAAGGAGCTGGGCTACTATTGCATATGGTAGTCGTGTGAGACCACCTGAAGAAATTTGGTTAGCCACTACCCTATTCTCCAGAACAAGACCTCTATAGAAGTAGTCCAGTAGTATGTTCTCTAAGATTCCATGAGTTGGGCATTGCATCAATAGTGTCTTGAGTCTCAGCCATAACTCATGGATTGACTCTCCCTCCAATTGCCTGAAACTTAGGATGTTATCCCTAAGAATCATCATTCTCAAATGAGAGTGGTCCATTTGGTCACCGTTTTTTACAAGACATGCTCCTTTATTCTGCTCTAAACAAGCAACAGGAAAACCAAAACTAAAGGTAAGTAGATTCAACTATAACTAAAAAGAACAAAATTCAACTTAACTAAAGAATCTTAACCAACACCACTCCCCAGCAGCGGCGCCATTTTGATTAACGTTTCAAGGACACTTCATCCATTTCTAAGTATCAACAATCGCTACTCAGTATAATAACCCAACTAAATGAGTTTGGGTTGAATCCCGGAAGGAGTGGTATGTGTATAAGATTCAATAGCAAAATATGAATACGTTCAAGTCAATTATAGGAATAGATATTTTCAAATAAAAACATGATTCAAATTAAGGGGTTTACACGAGTGTCAAATAACATGGGATTTTGGTTTTAACTATCAGCTACAACAACAAAAAATAACACGAATTAACAATAATGAGACAGGTTCTTGGGATGTGTTCGGATTATAGGCTAAGGTAGACAAGTGGGTAATTTCTACAAGACATGCTCCTTTATTCTGCTCTAAAAAAGAAACATGAAAACCAAAACTAAAGGTAAGTAGATTCAACTATAACTAAAAAGAACAAAATTCAACTTAACTAAAGAATCTCAACCATCACAACTCCCCGGCAGCAGCACCATTTTGATTAACATTTCAAGGAAACTTTATCCAATTCTAAGTGTCAACGATTGCTAGTCAGTATAAAACCCAACTAAATGAGTTAGGGTCGAATCCCACAAGGAGAGGTATGTGTTTGAGAATTAATTGGGAAGTATGAATATGGTCAAATCAGCCATAGGAGTAGACATTGTCGAATAAAAATATCATTCAAATCAAGGGGTGACACGAATGTCAAATAAAGGGGTTTTGGTTTTAATTATCAACTACAAATAGTGCAAACAATACGAAATAACAATAATGAGACGGGATCTTGGGATGTGATTCGATTATAGGCTAATATAAACAAATGGGTATTGCAACTATTAGGAAATAGCCAAATATTAGTGAGTAAGCTAGACTATAGAGGAGGTAAACTTTCTCTCGAACAATTTACCCCGAATCAAGTAGATTTCTCTCGAACATCCACAAGCATGCAAAATAAGAACAACCCACACCTTAGTCCATTCACTCTCTCGAGCTGAACCCAGGTCAACCCTATACCCATTGACCATCAATCAATAATCTTAGTTTTAAAACCTCTCTCTCGAGCAAGCCAAAAACACAAGGGTAGAATTGTATTCGCAACTACAATTCTTAAATTAAACAACATTTAATGATTAAACTCACTTCTATATGGCATTTAAACTAACAATTAGCAATACCATAAACCAAATCATCACATAATCACACCCCAAGAATTGGGGTTTTAACTAGACAACATAAAAAGATAAGAATCGTTACCAAATTGAGTTTCCATCAACTAAGTAAAATTAATTTCGTCCTTATAATGCTCCAAATCGAAGAATCTCCAAGACCCACTTCCAATTTTGCAAAAGTGAAAAACTTCAATTCTTCAAAACTTAGGAAGAACTAGGGAAAAACTTATCCCAAAACTTAGAATAATAATATCAATTCGAAAAATGAAAATTAGATAATGAAACCTCGATGCTAAACTAAATGTTCAAAAATGTATTTATAGTCGCCAAAAATATGTTGCGAAGGGCCACTCGATGCAGTATGTAGGGCTCGCCGAACAACTCGACAATCCATCCTTCGGTCAATTCCATCCCCCTTCTGCCTTGGCCTTCAGCGTCGTAAAGGTCTGTAACTTAGGGCGATCCAACACTGCATCGCGGAACCACTCGACGATCCACCGACTGCTCCTTTCTCTCGCCAACTTGGTTCTTTCCATCAGGGCTTGACACACTGGAACTTTAGGCGGTCACGCAGCCATTTGGTGACTTGAAAAATGGAATTCTTGAGCAATCATAGTTCATGACTCATATTCTTGTTCATATTGTTGTCATAGTGGGGATAAGTCTTAACCGACATAGTCCATGTGAGCTTAACATGGAATCTGGTGTTAGCCACACCGAAAAAGGGTTGTCCTACTTGCCTAATGTAAGACCATGGTTTAATAGCTTTAGATGGATCCACTAGCTAAATATCCTAAGGGGGCACGTAGTTTATGGGATAAGGAGATTGTTACTAGAAACCCGACCTTTCTAACGGAGTAGCTCCAATCTCAAGAGATTACTTCTAGAAAGTCTACCTTTCTTTCGGGGTCGCTTCCATCTCATATTCAATATCCACTCGGTGCTAAGCATTTATCCCACATAGTACTTATTAAGTCATAACTTGTTTCATTGGAATAGCTCATTAGATCATTCGAGAGAATAACCTTTCACCGTCCATGTCTACATGTAACTTTAGATTCAATTAGGTGAGAAAGCCTTTCAACCTAAAATCTCTATTATGTGAGAAAACCTTTGACATCATGTTCATTATGTGTTCACGAGAATAGCCTTTCAATCAACATAACAACATTATCATAATCATGGACACTTCACTCTCAAAGTGTTCTTAAGGAATATACTAAACTTCATACATCATGCATAATATCATAATTTAACCTTTGAAGGGTCATAGCTCATATCCATCAACACATCCAGAATTCACTACATTAGACATGTATAATAACATAATTCAAATAACTCAATTACTACAAGCATAATCTCATAATATCCTTCTCTCATCAATTCACCTATATCACAAGGTCATAAATTGAGAATATGGGGATTTCATGGATTCTTTGGGATATCAATATAAAAACCAAAATAAATCATTAATTCAATAATAATATAAAGTAATTCAATTATTGGAATCGTTTTTTAAAGGAATCCATGAATTTGAGTCAAACCCTAGCTTATAGGGATTTTTATCTTTGAAATTGGGAGTTTGAAGGGGCTCCATGGATGAAGGACTACCATACCTTAGTAATGAAATCCATTGAATTTTAGTAGAAAATCTTGCTCCTTGAACCCTAGCTCCAACTTCCATCTTCTTCTTCCTTGAAGTTCTTAAGAGAGAAATTTTTGGAGAGGATTTGGGTCTTTCTACTGGGAATTAATTGGAAGAATGAGTTAAAAGACTTGATTTAGGGGTTTAAAATATTTATATAGTTAGTCTAAATTAGTAAAAAATGATGTCACTTAATATTAACTAAAACCGGAAAACCACAAAGTGCCTCTAAACTTAACTGCCAAAAAGCAGTATCCATGTCTCACCCACGCCCCTCATCAATGGATGGTGGTTGGACCCACGGCCCGTGCTCGTGAAGCGTGGTCTGGGTTCAGAGACATGATTTTTAGGGCTTGACGTACGGCCCCCTCACCCACCATTATGGACTGACCCACGAGGCCTAGGTCATCTCCGTGGGTTACTGTCCAGGCAGATTTTTGGGGGTACTCCTCAAGGACAAATGGTTGGTCATTGGGGGGCGTACCTTGACATTCCCACACAAAACCCTTTATTTTTAAGTACGGGGAGTTACATTTACGACTCTGACCCTCATGTTAAGCTCTAGTTTAGCCTACTAGTTTCTAGAGTGTAACAATATCTCCCTCTTGGGAACATTCGTTCTCGAATGATGATCTACACACCTTACGGAAGTAAAGAATAAAAAATAGCAGCCCATCATGCATGAAATATCAAAATAATGCACAATTCGAAGGAGGAAACTTCAACTCCATCTCAAACATAATTGATGCAACACAAGGAAGTAGGAACTACATCTAGCAACCCATTATGCATGAAAATTCAACATTTCTCATAATCATAAGAGGAACTACCTTCTCCAACAAAAAGAATTTTACTCTCATAATCATATTGGCTCAACACAATTTCATGGTGCCAGTATGCATTTTACTCTCAAAAGCATACTCAAGCATGTTCAATAATTCATCTCATGAAGTTAACTAGGGAACTCTTACTCAATGCACAACAACATGAGGAAGTCATTCATAAAAACTCATTTTCTTACTAAACATGAATTTCATCAAGAACATGCATAACATAAGGAAATCATGGAAAAACACACATGACTCCCAAAACACTAAACTAAAGGGGAACTACTTACCTCAAGCTTGAATAGAAGTAGCAGGAAAGAGATGAGGATATCGGGACTTCATATCGGCCTCGTCCTCCCAAGTAGCACCCTCAACTAAATGATTTCTGCATAAAACGTGCGCGAAATCTATTTCCTTGTTTCTCAATCTCTTGACTTTCCGGTCTAGGATATGTACTGGACCTCTTCATATGAAAGACTTTCGTCAACTCCCAACCCTTCTAGGGGAATAATGAATGTCGGATCCCCGATACACTCCTTAAGCATAAAAACATGAAATATCAGATGAACCGGGCCAACTCATTGGGAAAATACAACTCATAGGCAACCTTCCCAATACGTTTCAAAATTTGATATGGGCCTACATACCGGGGACTAAGTTTCCCTTTCTTGCCAAATCTCATCTCACCCTTCACGGGTGAGATTTTCAAATAGAACCAATTGTTAACTTCAAATTCTAGATTTCTTCTTCTCACATCGGCATAAGACTTTTGTCTACTTTGAGCCATTCTTAATCTCTCTCTAATAAGGCAAACTTACTCAATGGCTTCATAAACTAGCTCGGAACCGATCAAAGAAGTTTAACCTACCTCAAACCAACCAACCACCGACATACATCTACTTCCATACAAGGTTTCAAAGGGATCCATTCCGATACTTAAGTGATAGCTATTATTGTAGGCAAACTCTATTAATGGCAAGTGGTCATCCCAAATATCCTTGAAGTCTATAACATATGCCCTTAACATATCTTCCAATGTTTGGATGGTATGCTTCGCTTGCCCATCGATTCAGGGATGAAAAGTCGTACTAAGCTTAACCTTAGTACCAAGCCTTTTTTGGAATGACTTCCAAAAGTGAGAAGTAAATTGTGTACCCCGATCAGAAATAATAGATAGAGGAACTCCCTGCAATTTCACTATTTCCCTTATGTACAACTTGGCATAGTCTTCCACTGAAAAAGAGACCTTGATGAGAATAAAGTGGGCTGATTTTTTTATCCGATCTATAATGACCTAAATAGAATCATGTTGCCTTCGGGTGCGAAGCAAACCCACAGTAAAGTCTATATTTACATCCTCCCACCTCTAAGTGGGAATACTATATCTTGGGACAAGCCTCCCGGTCTTTGGTGCTCAACGTTAACTTATTGATAATTAGGACATTTGGCTACAAATCCCGCAATATCTTTCTTCATACCGTTCCACCAATAGATTTCCCGTAGATGACAGTACATCTTGGTGGCTCCCGGATGAATAGAATATCGATAACTAGGAGCTTCCTCTAAAATTTGTTCCCTCAAACCATCAACATCGAGAACACATAACCGACCTTGATACCTAAGCACCCCATCTCCCCCTTGGGAGAAATACTCAACAAACTTCTTGTGTATCGACTCTTTCAACTCAACTAATATCGGATCAAGGCCTTGTTTAGACTTCACATCCATCACAGAGGGTGATTCAGAACCACTATGGACCATGACATCATCCTTGGAGGAATCCACTAGTTAGACACCTAGTCGGGCCAATCTATGCACCTAACGAACCAATTCTTTCCTTTCAACCTCTACATGAGCCACACTACCCATAGACAATGTACTAAGTGAATCTGTTACCACATTAGCTTTGCCGGGGTGATAAAGTCCACTCATATCATAATCTTTCAAGAGTTCTAACCACCTTCGTTGTCAAAGATTCAAGTCCTTTTGACAAAATACATATTGAAGACTCTTGTGATCGGTGAAAACATCCACATGGACCCCATAGAAATAATGTCTCCATATTTTTAAGGCAAACACAACCGCCGCTAATTTGAGGTTATGGGTCGGATAATTCTTCTCATGGACTTTAAGTTGCCTTGAAGCATAGGCAATCACCTTACTTTTTTTTTTTAGCACACATCCCAACCTCACTCTAGAGGCATCACAATATACCACAAAACCATCCATACGTTATGGTAAGGTCAACATCGGAGCGGAATTAAGTCTATCTTTTAACTCTTGGAAAATTTTCTCACAAGCTTCCAACCACACAAACTTAGCTTTCTTTTGAGTCAAAGAAGTCAACAGAGAAGCAATGGAGGAAAACTCCTCAACAAACCTCTTATAGTAACCGACAAAACCCAAAAAACTTCTAATGTCGAAAGGAGATAGAGGTCTAGGAAAACTCTTGACCGCATTTGTATTCTTAGGATCTAACTCAATACCCTTGCTTGACAAAAATGACCAAGGAAAGCGACAGACCTTAACCAAAATTCACACTTTCTAAAATTTGCAAAAGGTTGTTGGTCCTTAAGAACTTGCAACACAGTTCTCAAATGGTCCACATGTTCATTTTTACTCCTTGATAAACATAATCACAAACATGTCTAGGTATTTCCTAAACACAATTACAAACATGTCTAGGTATTGCCTAAACACTCTATTCATAAAATCCATAAATGCCATCGAAGCATTAGTCAACCTAAATGACATTATTAGGAATTTATAATGACCATATCAAGTTCGGAAAGCCATCTTAGGAATATCAACCCCTCTCACCCTCAATTGGTGATAACACAAAGGAAGATCAATCTTAGAGAAATAACTAGCCCCTTAAAGTTGGTCTAACAAATCATCAATTCTCGAAAGAGGATATTTATTCTTAATGATCACTTTATTCAATTGACAATAATCAATGCACATTTTAAGAGAGCCATTCTTCTTTTTAACAAACAACACGAGAGTACTTCATTGAGAGATACTCGGTCGGATAAAGCCCTAATCTAGAAAATACTTCAGTTGCTCCTTCAACTCTTTTAACTCCATCGGAGCCATTCTATAAGGAGGAATAGAGAGAGGTTGCGTATCCAGAAGAAGGTCAATACCAAAATCTATTTCCCGCTCGAGAGGAATACTGGGCAAATCATCAGGGAAAACTTCTGGGAACTCATTAACCACCGAAACCGACTCAGGAGAAGGGGTTATGAAATCTACATCCCTCACCCTTTCGAGATCATCTTTCTAGTTTACGGTAGAACACAAATTGACCTCTAGGCATAGAATTTCCCCCCTTCCACTCTAAAATAGGTTCATTTGGAAATTGGAATCCAACCACTCGAGTTCTACAATCGATAGAGGCATAATATACATGTAACCAACCCATACAAAGAATCACATCAAAGTCTAACATGTCAAGCTTTACCAAGTCAACAAGAGTAACTCTATGGGACAAGGAAATGGGACATCTTCTATAAACCCTCTTAGTCATCATCGAATCACAAAATGGGGTAGAGATAGAAAAAATCTCTAATAACACTTTGGAAACATATCAAACTTCATGGCCACATAAGGTGTCACAAAGGACAAAGTAGCACCGGGATCTAACAAGGCACACACATCCATAAGAAAGACTCTTAACATACCGGTCACCACATCCGGGGAGCTCTCTTGGTCACCTCGGGATTAGAAAGCATAAACCAATGATCTATGAAAGTCATCCACGGGGCATGGATGGTTCCACGGGACGTGGTTCACCAATTCTTTGGCAGTCTTTTGGTTTCAAGGGGTCTTGGGAGTTAGGCTTAGCGTCCCCTCAAGGACCCTTAGGGTGGTCCTTGGGGAGTCGTACCTTGACGTTTAACCCCTAAACCCCTCAACTATGGCTTGGGAAAACATCAAACACCCTCAAACCTCACACCAAACTCAAACACACACAAGTTAGGCTCTAGTTTAACTTATTTGTTTTACGGGTCATTACATTATCCCCCACTTAGAAACATTCATTATGAAATGACACTTAAAACACATTAAGGGGTTAACGACTCAAGACTAGAAGTCCATAAAGCATGCAATATTATAAACCAATGCACAAAACTAGGAGGAAACATCAACTCCACATCAAAAAGCTCAAAGCAAAACAAGAAAGTAGGAACTACTTCTACAAACTCATTATGCATCAAAACTTCAAATTTCTCATTACATTGGAGGCATTACCTTCTCCAACTCACATCATGCTCATTACAACATCATTAGACACATTATGCAATTTCTTCATACAAGCACATTTACGCATGTTCAATATTAACCTCATGAAGCAAATAGACAACTCATACCAAATGCAACTCAACATGAGGAACAATATTCATGAAAAATAATTTTTTCTCATTTAAATAAGAATTCAACTAGAACATGCATAACATAAGGAGAACATGGAAACACATAATCACACATGACTCCATAACATGAAACAAGCTACAAGGAACTCTTGGTCTCAAGATTGAATAAGAATAGAAGGAAGGAGATAAGGATATCAACACTCACAATAATCTTACTATTCCACATACTATCCCCCACTTAGTAGAAAACCCAACTAAGGCCATCATGAAAACAACATAGGAACCTCAATACAAAATTCACAACCATAAGGAACTATCACTTATCGGTGCCTTCATGCGACTAGCTCCTTTGTCCTTGTTAGCTTGAAGAGCGTAGAAACAACTCTTCCTTGGAGCATTAGGATCTGGGTCATCATGAGAAGCTTGCTTGGTCTCTCTCCCCTTTGCCATGAGTGTTGGACAATCTCTCATCTTATGACCCTTCTTTCCACAACTAAAGCACTCATCCGTACCGGCAAGACACTTACCCAAATGTTGCTTCCCACATTTGGCACATCTAGGCCTCTCAAAATAAGAACCACTTCCATTCCCTCCTTGAGATTTAGGGTTAGACACCCTATCATTGTTAGCTATTAAGGAATCTTGATTGGAGAACGTCTTCTGGGACCTAGGTTGACCTTGCTCATCAGATTTACCCCCCTTCAATTCTCTATTTTTCCTCTCAAATTTGGACTCCTCAATTGATTGAGCATACACAATGAGTCTAGAGATATTAATGTCACCATGGAGCATTGTCGTACGACAGTCTTCCTTAACTAGGTCGGATACACTGGTCACAAACCTACTCATCTCATCCCTAGGGTTAGATACCAAGGATGGAGCATACTTAGACAATAGGGTAAATTTCAAGGAATTCTCTTCGACACTGATGCTACCTTGCCTAAGGTTTATAAATTCCTCCACTTTAACCTCCCTCTTCTCACGGGGAAAGTAACTACCAAGGAATGCTATCTTAAAATCTTCTCGGTCTATAGGACCCACTTTTAAAGGCCTATTGCTCTTCCATTGAGTCAACCACACTTGGGCCACATCTTTCAATTGATAGGAAGCCAACTCTTCTTTCTCCATAGAAGTTACCCCCATAGCATTGACTATCTTATATACTTCATCCAAGAATTCTTGGAGATACTCTCCCACCTTAGAGCCAAGAAATATCGGAGGATTCATCCTCACAAGGTCTCTCAACCTTGAGGCCATGGTAATCTCATTAGCATTCACCCTAGGCCCCACATCTATATTAACTTGAGACGTCATGGCTTGATCTAAGGTTATAAAAGCCTACCTAATCTCTTCATTGGTCATGGCCGGGGGATCCACCAGAACTTGGTTTCCTTGAGGAACTTGGTCACCTGACCTTGAGGAGGAACTCTTTCATTCATATTCTCCTCTTCCACTCTTCTTGTGGGCGTCCTTCTTGTATCCATATCCTATAAACACAAGAGAAGGATTAGGAAAAGGACGCTTATAGAGATAAACTATAAGGCACGACTTCAAGAATAATGAAAGAAGTGTAACTTTCTAACGTCCTATAGCCTCTCGCTCATAGATGTGTCGCGACTCACACCGATGAACAAGATTCTACTTGACATGTCTTGTGAGACATCAATCCTAAGACCATTCCCAAAATCTTGTGCTCTGATACCAAGTTTGTCACGACCCGAGTCTAAACCCCGGAAGTGACACGGTGTACTCGACACCGAAGGGGCCTTATACAAGCCTCATAGCATAATCATTGCATAAGATACTTAGAAATAGTGCGGAATTTAAACTTTTTATAAAACCACTCAATCAAAATACTCATTTAACAACAATCGAAATGGCGGTAGTCTATCTTCTCACATGTCCATCTAAACAACATACTTAAAACAAAATAGGGTCACGGCCCTTTACAATCAAAATCTTAACAATAGTCTTAAAACATGAAGGAACTAGAAACATTAATAGTTCTTGTCCTCGATCTATGAGGATATACCAAAAGATGTCTTGGAAGAACTCTAATCCAAGCTTTGACTAGGGAGAATTAAATTGAGTACCGATCCCTACACTTCATAAAGGTAAATAAAATATGGGTTAGCACAATTAAGTACTAAGTATGATAGCCATGCAAAAACATGCTTAAAACGGACATTACCATTTTGATAAAACCTTCATGAACATAAACATAAGAGGCATAATTCAAGACATAATCAACTGACAAGTCATTTAACCACATTAGAAACATAATCAACACATATAACCCATTACCTTCACATTATGCCTACACCTCAAGTAACCTTCAAGCTAAACTTTGTGCAATGTATGGATAGCATCCCATACCACCATCCACACCAAAGTACCACCTTAAAGTCACCAAAAGTGAACTTACCATTCAACCTTTCTATCTTTACACAATACTCATACACAAGAGACATAAACATTACATAAGTCATATCAACACATAAAGATCATCACCTAAGACAACTCTAAGCCATACTTGTGCAATGTGCAAGTAGCATTCCATACTACTACTCACACTAAGTACTCCTTTGAAGTAACCATAGGCAAGGCACATTCATATTCAATAAGTCATGATAAGGAATTAACTCATAATACAATCCACGTATAGCATGCATCACTACATTCAAGCATAAGTCACATTCTTCATTGGCTTCATTTACATTAAGAGCACCTTCGTTCATTAGACATTAGATCAACATTCTTCATTAATATCATTATAAGAGCACATTAATTACACTTAACATTATAAAGTAACACACCACAACCTCTCTCAAAGCCTACTTGTGCAATGCATAGATGTCGTCCCATACCACCACCCACACTAAGTAGTGCATTCTTAAGAAGCTATAGTTCATTAATATTCTTTGTGGGGGTAAGCCTTAACCGACATAGACCATGTGAGCTTGACATGGAATCCCGGTGTCACCCTCATCGGATAAAGGGATTCCTACTTGCCTAAGGTAGGACCATCATTTTTATAGCTTAAGTGGATCCACTAGCTAGACCTATGTGGGCACATAGTTATGGGATAGAGAGATTGCTACTAGATACCCCGCCTCAACTAACATATGGGCATCCATATTAAGAGATTGTTACTAGATACCCTGCCTCAACTCACGTATGAGTATCCATATCAATCCATATCCACTCGGTGCTTAGCATTATTCCCCACAGAGTATTTGACATTCATTAAGTTCATTCATTATTATGGGATAAGAGATTTCTACTAGATACCCCGCCTGAACTATTGTATGGGCATCCATCTCAAACCCAACATTCATTCATTGGAAAGCTCATAGATTCAAAGATGAGAATAAGCTTTCACCTAAGAATCCTCATATTGTGAGAAAGTCCTTTCACAACAAGTCATTATCATTCATTAGAGTACAATTGAGAATATCCTTTCAATAGACTCATCATCATTAACATTATCATATAACTTCATTAATTATTCATTCATGAGTGTGTGAGCATGTGAGAATAACCTTTCACATAATCATCATCATTCATGCAATTGCCTTATAAACATGATCATAATACATCTATAGTAATCACACACATATACTTCACTTCATAAGCATACATAGTAAATAAACACCTCCACCTTTCAAGTGGATCAATAGCTCAAGAACAATTATAGTACAACAAGTAATTAGGTCATAACCTGACCTTTCAAGGCCATGATTACAAATCATCAACTCACCATCAATTTACCATAATTAAGGCATAAATAATGATATATTTCAATAACCCAAAGCAATTAAGACATAGTCCATTCATAAGCTTTCATAATCATCAAACCCATTTCATAAAGGCACAATTTAGGAATTGAGAGAATTCATGGGTTCATAGAGTATTTTCATCATAAATCATCAGTTAAACATTAATACAATCATAATTTGTCATTATAAACTATTTGAAAATATTTGATGAAAGAACCCATGAGATTGAGTAACACCCTAGATTTTTTATAACTTGAAATCACCTTTGAATTGACTCCTTGAATGAAAAGTTAGACAAGAATCAAGACTACCATACCTTGATATTGATTCCCTACGAAAATCCTTTGAAAACATTGAAGATTTGACCTTGAGAGCTTGTAGTCTTCACCTCCAATGGAGGTTTCTAGAGAGAGCTTTTGGAGAAGAGAGGTTTCTAACTTTGGGTGTTTTGAAATAATGAGTTGAAAAATAGAGTCTAATACTTTAATACTCTTAAAATACCATAATTAACATAAAATAACCGTCCCTCAACTTAACTAAATTAATTAGCTAATTACCAAACCACCCATCAACTTGGCCGAACCAAACTACCAAACCAGGTGGGAACCACGACTCCAAACAACGGACCGTGGTCTAGGTCACGTCCCATCCTGGTGAGCCGTTGTTTGTGGATGAAACTTGTATTTGGGGGCCATGATCCACGGAGGCCATCCACGGGGAGTGGATTGTTCCACGGGGCATGGCCCCCTTTCGTAGTTTAGCAATTCTTGGGTAGTCTTTTAGTTTCAAGGGGTCTTTGGGGTTAGGCTTATGGTCCTACTCAAGGACCCTTAGGGTGGTCCTTTGGGATTCGTACCTTGACCTTTAACCCCTAAACCCCTCAACCATGGCTCGGGACAACATCAAAGACCTTCAAACCTCACACCAAAATAAAACACACACAAGCTAAGCTCTAGTTTAACTTATTCATTTTACGGGTCGTTACATTATCCCCCACTTAGAAACATTCGTCCTCGAATGACACTTAAATAACATTAAGTGTAACGACCCTAAAAATGAACTAGTGAAACTAGAGCCTAACATGTGTGAGTTTGTGTTCGTCATGAGTTTTGATGTGGTTTAATATTGTCCCGAGCCATGGTTAAGCTGTTTAGGGATTATACGTCAAGGTACGACTCCCCAAGGACCACCCTAAAGGTTTTTGAGGAGGACCCTAAGTCTAAACCCCAAGTAAACCATCAAGTTGGCCAAAACTTGGTGACCTACGAATGGGGTTCACGCCCCGTAGGTCCATCCACGCCCCGTTGATGGCCTCCGTAGGTCAATAGGCCTAAAAATAACTTGCAGCCCCAGACCACAGACCAGCAGCATGGTCTGTGAATGGACTCACGGTCTGTGAGTCCAGGGCATGAATGGGCACTATTTTTTTGGTGCAGTCTCAGCCAAGCTAGGGGTGAATTGGTAAATTTACCCCAAGTCCTAATTAATATATGGACAATTATATTAAGTATTTTATGGTATTTTAAGAGTATTAAAACATTGAAACCCTCATATAGACTTCATCTCTCAAAAACAAAACCCTTCCCTCCTAAAACGTTCTCTGTAGAAACTCCATTGGAGATGAAAGGCAAGATCAAGCTAGGGTTGGGGATTTCAAGGTGTCTATTCTTCAATTTAGTGGGATTATTAAAGTATAAGGAATGGTGATCCTTCATCTAAAGTTAGCTTTCACCCTAGAGTCAATTTCAAAGAAGTTTCAAAGTGATTTCAAGTTCATGAAATTCCCTAGATTTTTACTCAATCTCATGGGTTCTTGCATCAAATATTTTCAAATGATAAACTATGATTATATTGATGTTTAATTGATGATTTAAGAAAATTTTACTCTATGAACCCATGATTTCTCTCAAATTCTAAATTGTGACTTATGAAGTAGGTCTATTGATTATGAATGAATGATTGTGGATTTATGCGTAGATTGATTTAGTTATTAAATTGTATCATAATCTATGCCTAATTATGGTGGATGGTTGGTGAGTTGAGGATTTGTGATCATAGACTTGAAAGGGAAAGTTTGACCTAATTACTTGATGTATTAGAATTGTGATTAAATTGTTGATCCACTTGAAAGGTGGAGGTGTTTACTTCCTATGTACATTGTGATCATGGCCTTGAAGGCATAGTGTGAGGAATTGAAGTATTATCATGATGTTGTATATATGAATGTGATGTGAAGCATGTGTGTGATCTCAATGAATGAATTATGATCTTGTCTAGAAGCTAATTGTGTTAGGATTGAATGTTATATCTCTACTAAAACTCATGAATGTTGATGATGGAATGTGAAGGGTTCTATAATGCAATGTTGAATAAGATCTTTTTAATTAGTGAGCTTAGGAATCCTTTTCTTATATGATGAGTATATCTTGACTTAATGTATTAATGTCTTGAATTGGTAGATCTAATGTTGGTAGCCTTTGAATGAATGAATGAATGAAGGAATGAGTTTAAGGATAATGTTAATGAATGTTGAGTCTATTGAAAGGCTATTCTCAATTGTACTCTATTGAATGCTAATGATGTGTTGATTGAACGGATATTCTCGATCTTGCACTAATGAACGATAATGGGGTTCTTAGATGAAAGGTTATTCTCATCTTTGAATCTATGAGCTATCCAATGAATGAATGTTGGGTTGAGATGGATGAACTCACGTGAGTTGAGGCGGGGTGTCTAGTAACAATATCTTATCCCTTAATGTAATGAATGTCTAAAGACTCTATGGGAATGTAGGCTAAGTACCGAGAGGATATTGAATGAGATGGAAGCCCTCACGTGAGTTGAGGAGGGGTTTCTAGTAGCAATCTCTTGAGATGGATGCCCTCACGTGAGTTGAGGTGGGGTATCTAGTAGAAATCTCCTTGTCCCTTAACTAGGTGCCCACATAGGTCTAGCTAGTGGATCCACTTAAGCTAAATATCGACTTACCTTAGGCAAGTACACCAACCCTTACGATGTGGGACAGTACATCGGATTCCAGGATCTAGCTCTCATGGTCTATGTTGGTTAAAAGCTTATTCCCATCATGTGAGATGTGCATTATAGTTTCTTGAGGAGTTCTATAAAGTGTGGGTAGTAGTATGGATGCTATCCATACATGGCACGAGTAGGCTTCAAGAGGGCTATAGTGAGTTCTCTAAGTCTTAACGACTATTGTTTGAATGTCCTCCTAAGAAGAAGTTAATGAGAATGTTGATCTAATGTATAATGAATGAAAGTACTCTAAATGATGTTATTGAGAAATGTTGACTCTTATATGCTTAAGTGTAAATGATGCATGCTATACTTGGATTATATTATGAGTTGCTTCCTCGTCATGACTTATTGTATATGAAGGTGCCTTGTTTAGGGTGACTTCAAAGGAGTACTTAGTGTGAGTAGTAGTATGGGATGCTACTTGCACATTGCACAATTATGATTTAGAGTTGTCTTAGATGTTGGCCTCAATGTGATGATGTGACTCAAGTATTGTTTATGTCTCTTAAATGCTTTATTGTGAAAAAGGTGGAAAAGGATGAATGGTAAGTTCACTTTTGGTGACCTTAAGGTGGTTCCTTAGTGTGGGTGGTGGTATTGGATGCTACCCATATATTGCACAAGGTATAGCTTGAGGGTTACTTGAGGTGGAGACTCAAGGTAAAAGGTAAAGATTTATATGTGCTATTGTTCAAATGTGAATTATGTGACTTTGTATGTTGGTTGTTACTTATATTATGCCTCTTGTATCAATGTTCATGAAGTTTTACAAAAACAATGGCATAAAAGCATGGCTTTAAATCAAATGTCCCTTTTTAAGCATGTTTTTGCATGGTCATCATACTTAGTACATCTGATGTGCTAACCCCATTCTTTTCCCTTTTTACCAAAGTGTAGGCTTTGGAGATGTTGGTGTCCTATGCTTGATGGTTAAGTTTTTAAGGTGCTTGAAGATGAAGACTTGGTAAGTCCTCATAGTTTCGAGGACAAAACCCATCATGTTCCTTTTATATCTTTAGTTTATGTTAAAGCTTTTGTATGGGCTAAGTCCCAATGTTGTATTCAAAGTATTAGATGGTTTGAGACATAGTATATAAAGTCTAGAAAGTCTTCCGTTTGCTTTTTAATGAAATATCTTCGATTGTAAAGAAAGTTTTAAATTCTTCTCTATTTTTCTATGTTTTTATGTTCAAGAATGCTATGAGGCTTGTATTAGACCACTTCGGGGTCGAGTACACCGTGTTACGACTAGGGGGTGCTCTCGGGTCATGACAAATATGGTATCAGAGCACAAGATTTTGGAATGGTCTTAGGTTGTCTCAAACCACATCTAGTAGAGTCTTGTTCATAATGTGAAGCGCGCCACATTATGAATAGGAGGCTATTGGGTGTTAAGAAAGTTTCACTTCTACATTCTTTAAGTCGTTCCATAGGGTTTATCTCTATAATGTGTCTCTCTTGTTCCTTATCCGATGGTCTTTAGTGTGTGACCACTTGAAAGGAGTATGTTAGAAAGTGTGAGGGAGAAAGGGTTGGTTGTGATGCCAACTATGGCTTTGTGACTTGTTATATGGGAGGTGATAGATTGTGATGTTGACTTTAGTATGAATGAGTTGCTTATTGGTTATGTGTGTTGTTGGTAGAAGGTTATGATGAGTTTTGAGGTATGTTGAAAGAGTTAGTGAAATGTGGTGTTTCTAGGAATGCCTAGGTGTGGTGAATATGAAGGTTTAGTGATGTTTTGCTCCGACCTTAGAATTAAAAGAAGGGAAGTTTGAAAGAGCTAGTGTAAGCTTACTCCTAAGTGGGGGATGATGTGCCTAGATGGTAAAGTCTTTGAGTGTCCTTGACGTTCATGAGTTAGGCTTGATTGATGTTCTCACCTTATCAGGTATAGTGAGTGTGAGGAGTTTAGACCCGGTGTGGTAGACTCATATGAGACCTTAAGTGATGTGGTAAGGTTGATTGTGAGCAAGAGTACTTAATGAGGACCTTCCTAGTGTAAAGCTTCGGTATGTTGATGGTTTCTAGTAAGTTGTGAATGTCTTGATTAAGGTTCCCTTGTGATGTTCATGTTGACGGTAGTTGGGCTTACTCCTAAGTGGGGGATAGTATGTTGAGTAGTAAGGTTGTTGAAAGTTCCGATATCCTTACCTCCTTCTTTATATGCCTATTTAAGACCAAGAGTTCCTTTTGGGCTTGTTTCATGATTTGGAGTCATGTGTGACATTGAGTTTCCATGTTCTCTTTTTGTTATGCGTGTTCTTGATGAATTCTTGTTTGGATGAGAAAATGAGTTTTCATGATTTATTGTTCCTCATGTTGATGTGCATTTAGTTTGAGTTTTTATGAGAAAAATTGCATAAATGTGCTTTATTCAAGTTTCAGTTTCCAAATGAGCACATCCTAGAGTCGAAAGGGGGAAATTCTATGCCTACGAGTCGGTTTGTCTCAAAGCTTAAAGCTAGAAGAATGATTTGTAAGGGTTGCATATACATCAAGTTAGGGTGAGGGATATTGATTCCTAGACCCCTGCTCTTATGTCGGTCCTATGGTTAATGAGTTCCCATAAGTGTTCCCCGATTATTTACCCATTTTTCTTACCGAAAGGGAAATAGACTTCGGTATTAACCTTATGCAACCCATGTCTATTCCTCATTATCGTAGGGCTCCAGAAGAACTTAAAGAATTAAAGAAGCAATAGACCCTATTTCTCAAGCTAAGTCTACAATAACCCAATAACTACAATCATAAACTAATAGTTTTAACTCTAAGACTTCTTTTTCAAGTAAGCTTACAAGGCTGAATTAGAATCGTATTTGCAACTACAATTCATCAATTAAAACTCAACTATTAATTGAACCCACTTCAAAACAATAATAAAATCAGTAAATACTAACAACCGTAAGCTAATTAAAACATTCAATTACATAATCACACCTTCAAGAATGGGAGTTTTAGCCAAACATCATAAAGAGAAAGAAATTGTTACCAACTATATTTTACATCAAATAAGGCAACCATCCACAAGTCTTCAAATGCTTCAATTAAACCTAAAAAATCAAACCAACCCTAAATCTCTACTCAAAAATGTAAAAACAATATTTAAAATGTTGAGGATCAAAAACCCAGAACTGGACAATGTGGCAACTCCTTCTCTTATTTTGAAAATTGCAAATATACA
>JAJOOO010003650.1:0-24631 GCA_029582685.1 Solanum piurae
ACTTTTCTTTTTAGTCAGTCCCAAAAAGAATGACACATTTCTATTTTAAGTAACAATTTGCCTATAAAATGTCTTTTTTACCCTTAATGAAATGATTTTCAACCACACAAATTTCTATCATTCATTTTGGACCACAAATTTTAAAAGTCTTTCCATTTTTCTTAAAGTTTGTGTCAAATCAAAGTACATCATATAAAATGGGACGGAGGGAGTATATAGTATCTATATATATATATGTACAAATACCAAAGAGTAAATTACAAACACAATTTTTTTAAGGTTGGATATGTAAATGGTATTTGATTACACACGCAAGTATCAACTATCCAATATTTAAAATTTTGATATTATTGTAAAATTTTGGGATGGTGATTGATTATTTTTTTATAGTAGAGATTAAAATGTAACACCCCGACTTTTCGAAAGGTATAAATTGACTCGTATCTTCGTGAAAAGACCAGGAGGGTGGGTAATAAATTAAGAATGATGTGTTATGTGATATTTTAAGTGTTCAAGTGTTGTATCTCAAGTTTTGAAGTTAGGTAAGTGGCAAAATAAAAGTTGGTGAAAAAAGTTGGGGAAAGTTACCGTAAATTTCTTTTTAAAGATTTGTCTGAAATTTGAGTCAAATGTCTCAGACGTTTTCTCCCAATCTATTAAGATTTATGGTGCCCACGACCTATGAAATCAAAGGTCTACGAGTCTAGTTTCCAACTCATCAAGCCCTTTGTTCATACGACTTCATAATGGAGAGATATTCGCGTTTTCGCAAGACTGCGCAAGCAAGCAGGTGAGGTGGGTCCCCTAGGTCGGTGGAACTTTATATATATCATCTTCTTCAACTTTTCTTCATTTTCCCTTCATTTTCCTTAGTGAAGTACCAGAAAACTCACAAAACCTACAAAACCCACTTCTATGACAAGCCAAGTTACTAATTTTCGTGACTTAAGTTCTTGACAAAAGTTGTTCTACGCGTTGAGCTCGTCAACATGGGATTTCCTAGCTTATTGTACTTTGGTGTGTGGACAGCAGGGGTTTGGGCATATTTTAAAGTTTTGAGGTATATTACAAACTTATAATCAAGGTAAGACTCTTCTTTCATCGACTCTAGTTTTTTTAAGCAGCAAATAGCAATTTGCGATAGAAATACATATCTTTTATCGTATTGTCATGGTATCTTTTATTTTTGTGTGTTGATTATGGTCCTACCTTGTTGTAGTATCGAGGGGGTTATGAGTAAAAGTCGTTAGGCCACGTGAATTCAGTGAAAAAGGTATGTTAAGGCTATTATCTTCTTACGACATGTTTCCTTAAAGCTTAGGAGCAATGTAATAGAGTTGTTATCGTTGTTATACTTGTAGCCATTATTGTTGATTGTTGGCTGCTCGAGTGGATATAATCCTCTTTTATCGAGATTCTTATGCAGTAGTAGTGTCCCTATGTTGGACACAACTTAGAGGCTATATTATTGTCTAAGAGGGCTATGTGAATGCCTACGGGGCTAGGGGACTACTGGTAGGGGTATATAGACTGATTGGCACCTTCTGGGCTTATGGGGGCCTGGGTAGGTGGTCTTGTGTGTTGTTTGTACCTACCGAGTTTATGGGGGCTTGGTTAGGTTGTTGTTTTGTTATTTTTGATAAGTTTAGATTTAGGAGCAGGTCAGTATGCTTATCTTATTCTTGATTTATTTACCAGATTACTCCAGTATATTATAATATCTGCTCATAGTCTATTGTCTTTCATACTCTATACATTATTTTGTACTGACGCCCCATTGCCTGGAGGCGCTGCATTCATGCATGCAGGTCCTGACAGACGACCCAGTAGACCTCCTCAGCAGTAGGATTGACTTATATCCGGTTGGCTAGCCCCTTTCCTTCGGAGCTGCCAGAGTTGGGAGGTTTGTTAGCCTTTGTTGTATATATTTTCATGGGTAGGCTGGGGCCCTATCCCGCCAATCTTTACTACTCTTAGAGGTTTGCAGACTAGTGTGTGGGGTTTATAGCTACGTTATGGCCATGCTGGCCTAGTTTGTTGGTTTGTTGAAGCTTATTAGTTGTGTAATGCATTGTCTTGATATACCTGCTTTCAGTTTCGGTATAGAGATCATGGTGGCCTGGACGGCCCAATCAGGACTTCTGTGCTAGTTGACTATTTCTTTATATGAACTCTTGGGAGTACCTGTTTCTTTTATGGATCTGTTTTCAGGGGCCTTGCCGGCCGAGGGATTAATTTTAAGACTTGTTTGTTTTCTTGACTGCATGTGGCTGTCATGCGCTAGTAGCAAATGGCTCAGCAGGGTCGGCTCGAGCCTGAGTTTTGGCATTAGGAGCCAGTTGCGCCCCTTGAATCTGGGGCGTGACATAAAATATGGTTATTTGTGAACTAGGAAAAGGGCTAAAAATTATCTGAACTATTTGAAATAGGTCAATTCTATTCTCTGTTATATTTTTTGACAAATACAAGTCTCGTTATTAGTTAACTAGCTCAAAATATCCTTTAATTAGTTAGTCAAGTAACTCAAAAAAGAAAAACCTTTCAACGTATAGTTGCTTCAAAACAAAATCTAAAAATTCAATTGTGTCCTTAAATTATTCGAAATTGGATTTTTTTAAAAGACATCACCAAAAAGTAACCGATAAACGTTATATATACATAAATATCTTAGTATAAAATGAAATATATGAAGAGTGAAGTAAATTACAAGTAATACATGATTTGAAGAGCCCACTGATAGGTCTTTTAATTATTCTATCGAAATGTGATTTTGTATAGGAAAAAATAATAATGAAAATAGGGGAGTGTTTGGTGGGGAGGAAAATATTTTTTGAAAAATGCTTTTTATTTTTTTATTTTTATGTTTGGTTTGTCAAATTATATTGGATTTGGTAAACAAATAATAAGTTTTTTTTAAAAATGAGAAAAATGATTACATAATAGTAGTGAAAAGAAATTCGATAAGTGATCTTTCAAGTTCAGTGTCTCATCTCCCTCCGCTACCCCGAACTCCCACTCCATCTCATTCCACTTTTGCTATCTCCGAACTCTCACTCCATCTCATCCCATTCTCATAGTATTTTATTCGATTATATATAATTGCTCTTGAGATAATATTTTTTTACTTATTTACAAACATTAATTTTTTTTTATAAAAAAAACACGTTACATTTTCCTACATTTTTCATGTTTATATATCATTAATTAGTTGGTGAATGAGCTTAACTTGTTACCAAAATTTTGCTACAAGGAACAACTATGTTTTCAAGGTTAGTCTTTTCTTTTCACTTGATATTCAATGTTTGTTTTAAGGTTCGATTAATATGAATTCACGTCGAAAAGTTTCACTTTAAGAGGTAAAACGATTTTAATAAAGATGACTCCATACTCATGGTTCAAATTCGATCGAAACCTTTAATTAAAATTTGAAGAATACTTGCTATTGCAATACAATCTTTAGTGGTATATTTTCAAGATTTGATTGTTTTCTTAATATTTAATTTACTTCTATTTAAGGAAATTTTTAGATTAGTTTTCATTTTCAATTTCAAGTAATGCATCAATTAAGAGCTAAGTTGTCTTCCAAATTGCAATCAATTTAGTCAATTAATTGTATAAAATAAAAAGGGAGAACAAAAATTATATAGTCACTCTCAATTTTTTCACTTCAATTGAAAATAGCAAAATGTAGTTCCCTTCATTACTAAGCAATGTTTGATATTCATTAAAATGAAAAAATACAATTCAAATTATCAGGTCCACTGATAATTATGAAAAATAAATTATTTCAAATTGAGTAGTAAGTTATAATAATGAATGTATAACTTACTATTCATAAAGTTTAAATGTTTATAAGTTCAAAACCAAAAAATTACTCATGGGTTTAAAATTTGCTAGAGTTTCAAAATAAATAAATAAATAATTAACTGAGTTCAAATCTTTATAAATACAAAATTAAGGAATAATTTGTAGAGTTCAAGCATGTATATGTTCTTTAATGTTTTAAGTAAGAGTTTTTTTGTTAAAATTTTACTTTCCCATTTAAGTGTGATTATTTCTCAATTACTTTTCAAATGTTGGCTAAAAACTCATAGCAGACTCGAAAGCTGATTATCCCACCAAATTAGTTGATTTTTTCTGTTTTTTCTTTTTCCCATTCAGTGTCCGAAATCAACATTGGAGCCCCGACTAAATTCGAATTAGCGCCGGAAAGTCCCACATTGGGGGTTAAGCACTTCCTAACAAAGGGGACTCCGTACCCAAGGGAGCTTGAACCCAAGACTTCGTGGTTAAGGATGAAGAAGTACTTACCACTCCAGCACAATCCTTGTTGGTCAAAGAGCTGCTTCAACACACATGTATATTTTGTATTTACTATAAAACTCAAAATATAACTATTTCGTAATTTTTAAAACTATAACTATATATCATAAATACAACTAAATATTTGTGACGTCGCGTAATTTTTCCAATTTTTTATTATATGATTGGACTAGGCCCAAAAAAAAAGAAGTAGGAGCCCAATAGTGGGAAATGTAGAATATCTCCATTTTTTCATTTGTTTGTTAAAACAAAGAAAGGCTAGAAATAATGAAACTTGTCTTTCTCTCTATTTTTTTTTTTTTTTGTTTAACTCTCCATTTGAGTCCACTCCTCAAAGAATAAGAGAACTAACGCCACGTTTGGATAAACTCAAAAAAAGATGGCTTCTGCTTTGCAAATTTCTTCTCAGTATAATAGAATTGCTCTTTGTTCTTTATTTCCTGTTTTTCCAAATTTAAGAAAACCAAACAAGGTACTAAATTCAGGTACCTCAAATTCCAATAAAAAGTTTGAAGTTAGAGCTTTGAAGGAGAAAACAACAGAAGAAGTTAAGTCTGCTGAGGAAATCACAAAGAAATTTGGTCTAGAAGCTGGCCTATGGAAGGTACTCTTCTTTTCTGTTCGGATTTACTTGTCAAATTTTGACTTGACACATCTATTAAGAAAAATAATAACTGATATAGTGAATTTATTATTTTATCGCTATTAACTGATACTCCGTCTATCCCTAATTATTTGTTCATTTTTTTCTTTTTTAGTTATCCCTAATTACTTGTTCATTTTGACAAATCAAGAAAGAATAATTTTTTTTACCTATTATACCCTCAATTAATTGTTTTGAAAATGTTTAACTTCTTGAAAATATTAAAGTTTTAATTCATTAATTATTTTCTTAATAGATGTGTCAATTCAAAAGTGGACAAGTAATTAGGGGCAAAGAAGTAATAATCAAACCATACTAAATTTACTATGGTTAAGTGAAACAAAGAGGTGAAAAATATGTTAAATTAATTGTGGTAACAGTATCATGCATTTATTGTTTTGATATAAACGCTAATAAGTTTCTACCATTCTATTTTGCCTCTTACTTACCCTTGTCCAAGAAACCCCACAAAAGATTATCTTTTACAAACAACAATATATCGAGTATAATCTCATAAGGTGGGGTTTGGAGAGGGTAGAACGTAGGTAGACCTTAACACTATCTCGTGGTCGTGGAGGTAAAGAGACTGTTTTCGATACACCTTTGGCTCAAGTAACACATACAAAAGATTATCTTTTTTTTAATATATTAAATGATTTCAGATATTTAACTCAAAAGAGGATGGAGATGAAGAGAACAAGGATAAAAAATCAAAAGGGGATCAAGCAAAAGAGCTTTTGGCAAAATATGGAGGAGCTTATTTAGCAACTTCCATTACTCTCTCATTGATATCATTTGGTCTCTGTTATGCTCTCATCAATTCTGGTGTTGATGTTCAATCCTTGCTACAAAAGGTACACTTTTTCCAACACAAACTTGCTATTAAGTTTTGGTTTGAATGAATTAGTAGAAAAGGAGGAAAGAGATATAATGTGTTCTTGCACCTCCAAGGTGTGTGGCCTGCCAGCTATGCTGCTCGGATTCTTCAGAAATGTTGGCTGGTTCATTTTGGATCCTCCAAAAGAATGTCTTCTTGCACCTTTAAGGTGTGGCATGGTTGTCTATACTGCTCGGCCTCTTCAAAGCTGCTGTCGGGTGCATTTTGGATTCCCAAAAGTAGTGCATTTTTTAAGGATAACAACAAATTTGAAGAGTCCGAGTAATATAGTCTGGCAGTCAATGAAACTGGAACGAAAATTGAGATAATATCTCAAATGGTCACTCAACTATGAGTTTTTTTCTCAGAAAGTCACTCAACTTTGATTTTTAAATTAAAATTTCCATAGTTGAGTGACTTTTTCATAGTGGAGTGACTTTCTGAGAGAAAAGTTCATAGTTGAGAGATTTATCGTGTACTGATGAGGAGATGCATGAATACCATGTGAAGCGTAGGTTGGCATGTTACAACTGCTATTACTACGTCTCAATCTCAAACAAGTTAGGATTGGCTAGTATGAATTCTCGTCGTCCATATTGCTCCATTTAAACTCATCTCAGTCCTAATATTGCAAGCATTTTGACTATAGGAACTCATATATATATATATTTTGCAGGTGGGAATTTCTACTGATGAGACTGGTGAGAAAGTGGGAACTTTTGCATTGGCTTATGCTGCTCACAAAGCTGCATCACCTATTAGATTTCCCCCTACTGTTGCTTTAACACCAATTGTTGCTAGTTGGATTGGAAAGAAAGTTGATAAAGAGAAGTAAAACTAGGTTGATTTTGAACACAATTTTACTGCAGATGTAATATATATGTTTAGTAAATACTACAGGTTAATTATCTTTACTAGTATTTGATTGTTATAGCCAAGTATAAAAACACTGTTGATAAGTGCAAGATTTAGCTCAGTATATAACTAGAAATACAAGTTTTCATCGATGTTCTATCGTTCTTCTCAATTTAGCCTCAGTCCACAAAGCATCTCACGTTCGTGCAAGGATTGGGAAAGTTCTGCACCCCAAGGGGGTGTAGTGTAGGCAGTAAGATAAAAGCAAGCATCAATGGTTGATTCCACGACTCAATAGTTTACTATTGCTCCAAGTCCCCCTTTCTCAATAGATGCAATTTGAGAACTTGAATAGCAGAAAAGCGAACTCCAGACACATTCAAATGTAAAAAGAACTGCAGCAACTAAATAAAACTTGTCCAAAGTATGAGAATAATCTAGGCTAAATCAACCTAATTATATTGTTAGAGCTAAAAGATCATAGAAAGCAATGAGTTAGACGATACACGAGGCAAGATATCGACAGCTTAACCTACTGACTGTTGCTATTACAAGTGCAATCTAAGTATATCTAAACTGTACAATGAACAACCGGCTCGAGTCTTGCAATATCTTGAGCCTCAAATGCAACAGCCCTGGATGCACTTGTTCTTTCCTTTATAGAGTTCAAATGGATGTACAGGGGATTGAATCTAATGTAGAAGCGTTTGTTCAACCAATAATACAAGCATCATCGTGCAGATGGACCGAGCATTCATCTTTCAGAAAACTAAACGAGAGCATCCATACAAGCACCAGCAAATACCATTTAGCACCCGGAAGTGTTAGCTGCAGAAGGTACTTCAGTTGTAGCAGGTGGTGGAGTATGGGCTCTTGGTGTACTGACATTAGTGATTGAATAATCTTCTTGAATTACATCCAACTCGTTCCAGTCAATAGCAGCTATTTCCGAGTTAAGGATGTTACATTCAGAGAAGTAATTTCATTAAAAGTTCAACTTCGATGCACAAAACAGGTTGCCTAAAAAGGTAACTACATGCAACCGTCCATAATACATCGATAGAGTTAGAATCAATATATATAAAGTTCAAATCCTATTGATAATAACAGAAAACAGATTTCAGTAGGATACATTCTGTCCTCCACATGTCAGTGATGCTAACATCTGCATCTGACAAAAGCCAGTAATCTGCTTCGTTCTGAAAGATTGAAAATAATTAGAAACTGAAAACCATAGTTATTCAAATCCTAAATTATCATAATAAAAAAGATCGTATCTGAAACATCTATTCTTCAAGGAATGGCAAAATGCAAATGCTTTATGGGTCGTACTTTCTTACTTTTGCCCGGCATTCAATAGCTTTGCAATTATGTAATGCCCATGAACAGTTAATGTAATGCTTGTAACGAGAGGTTAATGCAATGCTCGTAAACAGTAACTTACATCAACATCTGGAACAATCTTCATGATTCCAGTCATAAAGTCCTGTGAAGTACCAACTTCTGAGCGCACATTTTGATTTTCTTTTCCCTCCATGACAATATCAACTTCTTCATTCTCCTCAGTAGCCAATGTTGCAGTCGCATTCTCATTCAGACCAGACGTTGAAGGCACACTTGGGGGTGCCTCAACAGCATTTACCTCCTCAAACTTCTCCTCAAATTGACTAAATAAAACACAACTCTAGTTTCAAAGATTGAAATATATCCATTATACCCCATATAATGTAAAAAGATTAGAAACACCCCTCCCCTTCTCTCCATCCTGGATTCATATTGTGCTAAGAAGCAGCAAAATACCTGACTAGGTAAACATCAATGGGGCCCATCGTACTCCGTAACACTATTCTGTATCTCCTTTGTGGATAATCAACAGCCTATTAGAGGCAAGAAGGACTTGCTAAGATATGTGGAAGTGAAAGGGCAAGAAATGGAACAATATTTTTTCTGTAATAAGGAGATATAGGTTACCTCGTCAGGGTCTGGGACTTCTAAAGTGGTGCCATGTGGAGCTTTAATTGCTATCAATGTTTCATTCTGATCGAACCAATCAATTTTTAGACTAAGTGGTCAATTATTGAAGGTTGCATTTAGAAAGAAAGGGAATGGAATAATTGGAAGGAGGGTTAAATTATTACCTGGAAACAAGGTAAGCTCTTGATATCATCTTCAGTGACGAAAAGCCATCTTTGAAAAGAAATTTTCAGGATATCAGTATTTAAGAATGAAGAAGAAAATGGTGAGCAGCTAAATCCATCAAAAATCGCATGAGCAGAATGTTAATCATATTTAAGACAAAGATGCTACCTTTGATTATTTTCATCTTCACTCAAGTCCCTTAAACTTTCCTGCATTTCTCTGAAAGAAGCCAACAATAACACAATGTAAGGTCAGAGATGAAGCAAAGCACTGTTGGATTTTTGTATTACAAGTTAAGAAGTTACCTTATCTGGTCATCTAATCTATGCTCTTCAACCGTCAACTTTTCCACTTCTGCCTGCAAGAGTGCAAACTCCCGATAAGAGAATACCATTAAAGATGATACTAGCAGGTCAATGCAAGTTAGCAGCCTTCAGCAGAGGAAGCACAGGTTAAAATTAAGAGCATTGGAATGCTTAAAACTGTTGTTTTGTGAAAAAATAGAGGATCTTTTCATCAGTCCGAGCCCCTTTTGCTCAAGTTACTTCACTTTTAGAGGACAAATGTGTAAACTAAAAAACATTAAGAAATACAACAGGCATTGGAGTATGGTCCTTACCTGTAAACTTGCAACACTCTCGTCAGCTTCTCCTGGTTTCGAGACACCTTGACCCCTACATAATAATGTTTAAAATCATATTTTAACTTATGTTTTCTCTGAATTATCCCGAATCGTATATTGATAATAAACAACTGAGCAATTTATTCAAATTGGATGAGTATCTCCGCCCATACTTCCACTGGATCCTGTTCTTGAGTTTCTTTTCTATCAGCCCAATGCCTTCCAGGACATTTGTGATGTCATATATACGCCTTTTCTGCACCTGTTATAAGAAATAACCACCTAAACTGGTAAGACCTCATCAGGCATAGTAGCATCAAGATTCAGAATACTGTCTTCTGCATTGTTTGAATAAATTGAACTTCACCTCTAATGTATCAGCAGCTTTATTTAGATCAAGCATACCGTCTTCTGCGTGTTTGATTAGATTGATGAACTTCTTCGTTAGAAGACCTGAATGGAAATCAAGAGATGCTGTTATAAGTACTAGTTTACTATATAGCTCTTCCATTTAACAGGTAATTGCCGGAGAAGTATCCAATAAACCACAAATATGTAACACTTTAGAACAACTCAGACATTAGAGAAATAATAGATTAAAGGATAAATCAACAATTATGTCATCAAAGTTTTAATTTACCCAGGGAGCTATCATATCGACAAGGACCAACAGGAGTAACATTATTGCCTGAAGGGGATCCTGTAAATTCAATAAGCAAAAGTTAGAACTAGTAATTCTCTGCTTATATAAATAAGGTCTGTCTCAGAAAAAAACAAAGATAAGGATTGAGAGAGAGAAGGGTATGAAAAGAAGCAGCAGCAGATAATCTACAATTTACTGGCTTGCAGAAGTAAGATTGCTATACTGAATGCTCCATTGAAAGTAAATGAAGTACATTAACATTTTGAATGAAACATTTTTCTAAAAAATCCTCACCAACATTGGAGGTAACAGCTTGAGAAGCAGATCTGGCCTTTGAAGTCCTAGGAACTTTCTGTGCATCTTTTCCAGATACTGGTGTCTGTATGGGACTGTTGACATTAGCATATCCAGAAGCTGGATTCCGGTCACCAACCCCCTGTCCATAATTTGCTGCTGCACTCTTCCGCTTCAGTGGCTGAAAAAGACAATTGAGTACCCCCAAGCTCTGTCAGCAAATTATTTTAAAGATTTAACTTAAATTGTGCCTGAAAATGAAATCATCATATATATCTATAAAAGAGAACCTTAGGCCCGCCTACGTGGCGCCACCACAAACCAGAATTCCCTTTTAATTTATTTATTTTCAAAACTAGCCTTCCCTTTACATGAAAAGTTGTGACTTTTATAAAGAGTTGCGACTTTAATGAAGAGTTGTGATTTTTATGAAAAGTTGTCACTTTTTTGAAGAGTTGCGACTTTTATGAAAAGTTGTAACTTCTATGAAAAGTTGCGACTTCAATGAAAAGTTGCGACTTTTATGAAAAGTTGCGACTTTTATGAAAGGTTGTGACCTTTCCAAAGGGTTGCAATTTTTCCAAATAGTTGTAACCTTTCCGATAAGGCACAATAAACATTTGTTCACACTACCCTTTGTTGTCTATAAATAGAGAGATTTCTTCTCATATTAAAACAACGAAAATTCTGAACCTCTTCTTCTTCTTCTTCTTTACAATTAAATATTTATGTACTTTGCTCATGTTGAGTGGTTCACTGACACCATTGCTTATGTTACAGATCCTGATATATATTTTTTCAGTCATTAATTTATGCGTATGTTATTAAGGATAAATGATAAGACGTAATAATTTTCATTTTCCTTTACATTATTAATGTTTGTTATGACGTAATCTTGTATGCAAGATAATATTGTGTTTTAGTTTTAATGACTGATAGTTTTAACTATTATTTTATAAACTCCGTGATATTAAATTCCTGCGCTTTGCGCGGGTAATTTTACTAGTTGATATATAAATGTGAACTTGTCAACCGCATGCATCTCCTTTAAATCAGCATAGGCTAAGTGCAAGTTTCATTTTAAATTAACAAGTATTTCGCATGAACAATGGCAAATTAATCACATACTATCAACACTTTGAATAATAAGTGAAAATTAGTCACACCACTTATTATTGGGTTAATCCTACTTAAATAAAAATTCCTTACTGATGGTCATACGAACAGTTCATAGCTTGGATAGCTGAAGACGGATGTATTGTTATGGAAAAAACAGATGAAACAACCATCAAATAGCTGCTCAGTGCGAGGATGTAATGAGACCATAAGTTCATTGGTTTAAACATCCCAAAACCAATAAAAGGAAAGAGAAAAATTAAATTAGAGAATATGCCCGATAAATTAGTCTTCCTTGAGTTTGGTGGTAGATTAAATACTACCAAATCTTCCACTAGATCAAGGTTCTAGAGACTCGTATCAAAAAGAATATGTCCTATAAAACCTAATAAATAGTGTGCTACATCTGAAACATTTCTCAGATACTTACGCATAGTCCCTTTGAAACATTTCTCAAATGCTTTTCCTATTGGAGAAACAAGTTGAGCTCAATAAAGCTACTATGACCACTATACATCCAAAATTCAACAGCACATTTAACACAACCAGTTCCTTGATCCATTTTATACCACTGGCACTCAACAATAAAGTAAACTAAATCACAGAAAAACATACAGCAGAGCATTAAGGAAAATGGAGAGCTTACAAGAGCCTGAATTGTAAAGCAAGAATTCCAGTCAAAGCCACCTCAAAACTTCACTTAAACAGCACAAAACCTCAATTTTTCCAGTCGAAAATCTTAACCAACGATCAATCAAGCAACTTTCACCATTTAATATTCAGACGCCAACAACAGATTATACATAAAACTGTTCATTTATCCCATAAACACACCTATATTGCATCAGTAAGGCACTAAAGCATCACAAAGAAAGCTCACTAGTCTCGATATCCAAAATTCAACAACATTTAACACAACCAGTTCCTTGATCCATTTCTACCACTATCATTCAACAATACAGTAAACTACATCACAGAAAGATACACATCATAGCATTACACAAATTGGAGAGCTCACAAGAGCCTTAACAGTAAAACTACAATTCAAGTCAAACCCACCTCAAAAGCTTCACTTAAACAACACAAAACCTCAAATTTTCCAGTCAAACATCTTAACCAGCAATCAATAAATCCAATTTCACCATTAATACCCAAACTCCAACAGCAATTTTTACACAACACTGTTCAATTTACACCACACACATATATTACATCAGTAAGACACTAAATAACAGTAAAAAAAGCTCACCGGAGTCTTCACAACAATTCCAGGAGGTTCTTGAGAGGAACAATCAACTGGTTCTGTGGAAAACCGGTGATAGTCACCAAACACCGGTTTAATCGACGAAAACTGAAGCTGACGCTTCAAAGATTGTTGTTGCTGCTGCTGCTGTTGGGGTTTCATGATCTGCTAAAACCTTCGTTCTTAAACAACCCCACCTGCTAAAAACTCCCAAAATTCCCAAAAAAATCGATCTTTTTTGTTTTCAGTGACAAAACAAGAGGTAAAATTGATGAAATTGAAAACCCTTTTCGATTCTTGAAGTTTTAGGCATATGGGGTTCGGCAAAAAAGTGGGAATTTATGGGGAAAAAAGGAGAATTGAGTAGAAAAAGATGAAGAAGATGAGATCTGAAATTGGGAAAAGGGAAGAAAAAAATAGCGGGAAGAGAGAGAAAGGGAAGAAGAAGAAGAAAGAGAGGGAATTTGGTTCGGATATATTGGTGGAGGGAATTTGCAGTTATTTGTAAATAAAAAAATACTATATTATAAAAATTAATTAGTCAAATTAAATAAATGGTACTTTAGTACTATGTTTTTTTTAAAAAACAATACGATATGCAATTATAGTTTAATCATATGGTTAAGAAAGTTTGGATTTACTCTATTTTCACGTGTCAAATTGAATTCTATGGGCTCCATGAAATTTTATTTATTGAGAGATCTTAATATGTTTGGTTAATCGGTTAACGAAAAATTATTTGAAAAGTTACTTGCATACTAATAATTATATGTAGTTATGGATGATGTATATTAGTGTAGAACAAATGTATAGTAAATAATTATACATGGTAGTATTTATAGAGCGATAGAGATGTAGTTCGATTCGACTTATCGATTTATAGTTAGGCTAAATTGTTATGGAATTATTAAGATATCAATTATTAGTCATTAAAAATTAGGTTATCGTTTTAACCGTTAGTGAAATTTTAAATCAAGAAGTGTGAGAAGTCACACTGAATAAAGAAAATTATTGAAATAATCATTGGAAACCTACTCATCAAAATTAAAAAAAGAGCTTCAATAGGATATGTAGCATGATTCACATTACTAAAAACTATACTATAAACTTTGTATAACAACAACATACCCAATAAAATCTCATAAGCAGAGTCTGAGAGGGTGAAGTGTACTTAGAGTTTATCACTATCTTGTGGAGATAGAAAGGTTATTTCCAAAAACCCCAACAAATACGCATTTGTGCTGTTGGAAAGGTCATTAGAAGGGAAAGCGCTCTCTACAAGGTTGGTTTTTCTATTCCTATGACTCAAACACGAGAATTATGATTAAGAGTGGAGCGATCCTATCCGATCGCCACAATCCTTTAGGGAAAATAGTTGCAAACTCATACTAATAAAGTCACATAGCTCAAGCATACAAGTAATATTTGACAAGAATTCCATTTCATAAATCATCCCACTGCTCAGCATCTGAATCTCACTGTATCAGTACAGAAAATTAAACATCAATTTGAAGTTTATACATGTTCTTAAGAGTGTTGCAGTTGATTTACTCCATTATTTAAGTAAACGAGCAAGGTCGGGGTCATCTAAGCTGACATCCAACCATCCCTGTAAACGCATGTATTCTATGTAATGATCGGGTGGCCTTACAGCACGAGGGTTTCTTGGAGTGAAGCCATGAATTCTCTCGAGGTCACGAGCTAGCCATCGAACGTATGCTTGATCTAGAGGAGGCACAATCTTCAAAAGCACCTCATCTCTCTCCGGTTTTGCTGGCCTATTTCCCATCACCGGTCAACTTCAAGAACCTGATGACTGACGCAAACAAGAGACAATGTGGTGAGACAAAAAGGGATATGCTGATACCACACATAGAAGATGAATAAGTCATCTCAATGAAGCTGAAGATGCCAACAAAAATAATGAACAATAAACATGTGAAAGGAGGAACTATGTCAATACTTTCAGGAGCAGTATAGAAAGTACAGACATCTTGGCAGCATATGGTCAATATCAACTTTTTTTTCCTCAACGCAACAAATCAAAGGCTTCAAGGATAGAAATGCTTAAAGTTCAGAGCAAGAGTGTGAGATAATCAACATAGATGTCAATAAGTAGGATGATTGGACCAATCTAAGTTGCTCCGACTCTTCAAAAATGCCAACAAGTGCGAGTTGGATCCTCCAAAAGTAGCATTTTTGGAGAATTCAACACAAGTGCGACAACATTTTTGGAGAGTCCAAGCTGCATGGGCACCAATATGATTCATTGCCCATGCAGCAACAGTCGCTCTATTTCACTTTCAGCAATCAGCATTTTTCTACTGGCTGTGTTGTAATGACTTTTGAGAACAACTTGATCAAGCATATACAGAACCTGGTCTAACAGACCTATTATATAACATAAGAGCAAGATAGGATTCCAAATACCATCTTGGATAGCTTGCTGGTCTTACGGTTCTGGTAAGTACCATTCCCTAAATTCTGAGTCTCTTTGTAGTCAACAGGCACTAGATTCATAATTCAGAGAAATTGTTAAGAGTTTCCCATTTTTATTCTTGCTTTGGCGTAAATTTACCAACAAATTTTCATCTTACAGTTTTCTCCCCCTGGGGCGGCCGCGGATCTACACCACAAGCTATGGGTTCGCAGAATCCAGTAGAGGTTTGGCCCAAACTATGTAATGGTGTTAAGAAATGAAATTCACTTAATATGTGTAAATTAGATATCTATCCCGAAACCAGTCATTGTAGTGTACTAAAATCAAGAACCCCTAGACTTAAAATCTTGGATCCACCTCTGCTTCTCCCACCTGCCACCCAAAAGAAAAGCTCCTCAATTGGAATGAATCTGTTTAATTTGCAGAATTCTCAAGTATTCTTGCAGCTGTAGTTAGCAATAAGCTTTAGAAGGACTTCTTTATATTTATCTTTTTATCAGTAAGTTATAGCGGGATTCTCTTTCAGCAGAAATTAGAAGATAAATGCAGTACCTAGTCCCGGTTGCAAGTTAAGGGATCTACAAATGATTTTACAGATTATTATTTTTTTGATAACCATGGTGTCTGGGTCAACTTGCTTCCATGGGATACTGCTACCTCCCACCAACAACAAGTATAAGGTACCTCGGTCCACCAAGGCTTGGACAGATGGCAAATGATTCTACAAATAAAATGCCAAGAGATCGAAAAGGGGTAACAACTTGATAAGCAAGAACCAGGAGATGGAGTTTGCCATCTTCATTAAATAATATATGAAAGAACTAGCAAAAAATATCATATCAGGCATGTATGATGATCGGCAATGGCTGAGATAGCTACCAGTGACTGCATTATTTTGTCCCTCTCAATCTAAATACAAACTAAAATCCGCATCAAACATAAATAGGTACAAATGACACTAGGACTCGAGAGCAGTTCAATCAACCTGCTGATTAGAGCTATGATCAGTATAGGTTCGGATTTTTTTATTTTTTATTTTTTATGACAAGGGAAACCCGCAGCCGCTACCCTTTGGGTGCGCACAAGGTAAAACCCCCGCTCCTATGCAATAGCTCGCAAACCACATAGAAGAGGTAACCCGCAGCCGCTACCCTTTTGGTGCGCACAAGGTAAAACCCCCGCTCCTATGCAATAGCTCGCAAACCACATAGAAGAGGTAACCCGCACTAGGCAAGCCCGATGCGACGAGCTCGACCCAGAAGGCAAACCCCTTGCTTTCGCTGGCAAGGGGTTTCGGATTATGTAAGCCACAAAAAGCATTTTGACAGACAAATTCTACAATTGCATCATTTTTCCTAATTTAAACGTCTATTGCTATTTAATTTCCAGTCCAGTACCTTCTTTTATTTTATTAGTACGTTCCATATACAAATGGTTTTAGGTTACCCTCTTAGCATTTACCCATGGAATGAAAAAGCTTATGTAACTTTTACTGGTAAAAAAAAGGTACAAAACTCGGGCACAACCCAAGCATACAAATTAGGACTGTTGTAGAATCCAATGTCACAATATCACAATATCAATAACAGCCTAAAAGAATCTCTGAAGTTTAAAGAAAGGTAACAGGGTGAATGATAAGAGATCTTAAAGGAATTCAAGACTAAGGCTCGTTCCTATTTCACCGTATTAGGATGTGCCAAATGGAAAGCGGTGACCATAGAACTAACTATCGACATAACAACTAACAAGAGTCTTATAACCAATCCAAAATTCACTCCGATCATCACCAACACAAATCAGAAAAAAAATACATTTTTGATAGTAAGTCTAGAAAAGTCTGATTGTGATTTTGGTACTGTTCGGTGTGTGACTAAAATCATTCTCCACAACTACATTTTAAAATTGTTAACTTCAAATATAAGAAGTTATATTTTGGTGTCTGGTTACTGAAAATATTTTCCATCAAAAGGGAAATATGACTTCTCTCACTTATCTCATAAGTCATGTCCTTTTACTGCTATTTCAACTCTTACTCCATATCGCTTGCTCCAACCAACAACAACAACGACATACCTAGTGAAATCCCGCTATGTGGAGTCTGGGGAGGGTAGGGTAGAGTGTACGCAGACTTTACCACTTCCTCGGCTAGCTCCAACCAATTCTTACATATAATACCCACAACTTATTTTTCCGAAAAGCATTTTACTTCATGCCTAACACACCTAAATGGAAAAAGCACCTTTAGTCCTCATTACAACTATCTCTTGCTCCTATCAATACACATCACATTCACTCTTCTTTTCAATATTACGCCTAACATCATCGATCCTCCTCCATAGTCTCATTCACAAACTCTACCTCAAAATAGATTCCACAAACAAGGCCTTACACAAACAATTGGTGATAAAGGGAGCACGATTTAATCAAAAAGGACAAGTTTTTAAACCACAAACAAAGATAAATCAGAAAAAATCAGTATCAATGACAATATAGACTCTAGTGTGTTCATCAAAATTGCAGTCAGGTAAAATTTGGCTAGTCAATAGAATTCAGAACCATAAGGTTTTAGGTTCAAACCCTTCGGGGTGGCTTAGACAGAGGTCTCATGGTCGAAACCCCTTATTGGCCCTTTTTGACTCGAGCTCGTTCACAGGACTTGCCTAGTGCGGTTTACACTCGACTCGAGTAACACATATTAGAACTAAATTTAAAATATGAGAAGAGATAGATGAACTCACCTGATGAAGAACAACCAGAATCGCAAAATCCTCTAGAAATGGAATGGCTGCCACAATTTTGTTTTGCAGCATTTTCGGGTTCAAGTCGGTTTCCGGGTCGGATCTCAAAATTATTATTTTTTCCTTTTCTATTTATTTCATTTTGAATTGTGAGGTGTAAGGTATAATAAATTCATATAAAATATAGGATTATTTTATTCCAAGTTTGGAATGAGGTATTGGGTAGTTTTAATTATTTATCCCATCATTTTCGTCATAGTGATGAGATAAGTTATTTCATATACATAGTGGAACAACTTATTCCAAAATAACTTGTTCCAACCAAATGACCACTAAAAGGTTAATTATGGTTACGAGGGATAAGATAAATATATTTTATTTTATTTCATAGTATTAGTTTTCTCATGGTATAATAAGATAACTTATCTTATCGTTACGATAAAAATAATAATTCTGAAACTAACTACTATCTCTCACCAAATGTAGTATACAACAATCTTGCCATTTATCCCAAAATTAATATTTCTTCTCATACCAAATGAACCTTTATACTACTCATTTTGCTTTTAAATATACTCTCATTGTTCCACTTTATATGGCAGGATTCAAATTTAGAGAGTTAAACAATTTAAATTTGATCATGAATTTAGGCATAATGGAAGGTCTTTATATTTGATTCGAATTGTCAATTGGACCATATTACATATAACTTTTGCCAACTGAACACTTAAACCGAATGAAAGTTGACATTTTAAACTCATTTGATAGGGCAATTGTGCCAAGGTGCATCTTCTGAATCATACATTTCATTCTGTACTCATACAAACTGTGACAAAGATCCATGCTTTCAGTAACACAATTTACAAACAAAAGACAACAATGGCAGAAACACAGTTTAGAAAATGTGCCTGCATATGTGTTCCCAAGTAACTACTAGCAATAACCAAAACGACAACAGAGTGTTTAAAAAGTCGAAAGACCATTATCAGCAAGTGGTGGTAGGATTATCCACGGAGGATTCAGCAGCAGAAGCAACTATCAACTGAGGCTCAGGGATGACACCTTCTCTTCGTGCCTTTTTACGTTCACGTTGTAATCTGAAGGACTCTCTCTTTCGGTTTCTATAGCTGTTGGGGTTTTCAGGTTGCACCTCGCGTGGATAAACACTTATCTGCACATTTATTCACATTCAGTATACGTTAATAAACACTGGTGTACAGCATATCTACAAGCAGTAAGCTAAAGAACTCAACCTTTTTTCTGTCGGGCCCAAACTTTTCAAATTTGACTAGTCCATCAATCAAAGAAAATATTGTGTGATCTTTGCCAAGTCCAACATTCTTTCCTGGGTGGAACTGGAAATATCACCAAGAGGACGATTAGTATTCATCAAGGAAATAGAATAAGCATCATCATATTGTCAGAAACGAAGAACAACTCAAGTCGGATTTATATACAAGTGTGCAGCCTTAAAGTACCAAAAGATTTGCATACTAAATTTAGATAAATGACTATAAGTTAGAGCAGATTACAACTGTGCTTGTCATTTCTTTAAGAGGACTTCTAACTATGTCTTCACGATAGATCAGGTACGAGAGCTCAGAACCTTAAACCTTATAGCAATCTATTACTTCAAATGACAACAAGATAAGTATCCCCTTGAACCTTCCAATACCTTGTTTTGTACTCAATCTAACGCTCTTTAGACGATCCACATATTTCCAACAAATAATATACAAACCAAATGCAGAAAGCTAGAAGAATAGAGCAGAGATATTGACACGATGTTGGGACCTAGTATGTTTGTGAGGTATTGAGCAAAAAACTGGAATTATACTCTACTTGGGCGGGTTCATCTGAATTCATTTCAAGCACCATTAATTAATCAAAAGAACTATCAGAACTTCCACAGTAAATATGAGTTTTAGGCAAAAATAAAAAAGAGAGAGGAGACCCAGAAGAAGTAAAATTGAAACCTTTGTACCGCGCTGGCGAACAATTATAGAACCGGGCTTGGCAACTTGGTCACCATAAATCTTGACACCAAGCCTCTGTCCAGGAGAATCTCGACCGTTCTTAGTGCTACCTGCTCCTTTCTTGTGTGCAGACTCAATTGTCAATGGAGATTTCAACGGGAAGGAAACGGAGAACTTGGGGGCAATGGGAAGAGAAACCCCGAGGAGAGAATTGGAAGATAAGGAGAGTCCTTTGAATGCGGAAACAAGACTCAAACTCACTGCCATTTTTACGCTGCAAAGAAAACAAAGAAATTCAGTAGCCTCTTGCGGCACTTACTCTCAGAGATGAGAGGCCTAAAGGAAAGGGAGTGATATTTAACAATGGGAAAAATATGAGCATAGAACTACTAAGAGGACAAAACTATTACCATAACAACTACCAAGAATCTTACAGCCAATCTAAAATTTCCTCTGATCATCGCGAACACAAAATGGATAAAATATATTTTTATATTAAGTCCACAGAAGGTCTGACTCTGACTTTAACACTGCTTGGTATGACTAGAACAGTAGAAGAGTAATAAAAAATGGTTCCTAGAAATATTTCCTAAGAAAAAATGGTTTCCATCAGAAGGGGGAAATAACTCCTCTCACTTATGAGACAAGTCATTTCCTATTACTACTATTTCAACTCTTTCTCCTTATCGCTCACTCCAACCAGTGTTAAGATAATATTATCATTTCTTAATACTCAAAATTTTATCAAAATATAATCCAATTTGCTGAGCTTATTATCAATCTTTAATAATGCATTTAAATTGACGATAAAACAAGGAGGAAAACAAATAAAATGTTTCAAAAATACATTTCCCAATCCTATATACCGAATGAATTGATAAACTAAAACACACACACCTAACCAGAAAAGTACTCAAGTCCCCATTACAACTATCTTTACTCCATTCTATATCTCTTGGATAGCAATACACATTGCTTTTTTCAAAATTACACCAAACATCAAAAACCCTCCACCACAAACTCTACACCAAAAAATATTCCGCAAATAAGTCCTTACGCAAGCAATTGGTCATAAAAGGACCATATTTAATCATAAAGGACAAGTCTTTAAACCACAAACAAAGAGAAATCGAATGGAACCAATATCAACAACAAAATAAACACTAGTATGTTCATTAAGATTGCAGTCCACCTAAAATCCTACTAGTGGTCAATAAAGGAGATTGAGAACCATAACGTCTCAAGTTCAAATCCTAGTGAAACATAAATAATACTCCCTCCATTTCAATTGCCAATAGCAACTCTTCAATTCTAACTTTCTACATTTCATGTTTGTTCACCATACAAGATTAAAGAACATTTTGGTACATTCTAGATATCATTAGTTTAACCTTTCTTACATTATTTGCCAAAGTTAAAACCAGACAAACAAATTGAAACGGAGAGAATAGTAAACCAAGATTTGCAAGTCAGCTAAAATTAACTTCATTTTCGAACACCCAATTAGATATAGTACAAGAAAAAAACATTGAATTTACAGAAAAGGGGGAGAGAGATGAACTCACCGAGGGGATTATAGAGCCACAATGGCAAAATCCTCGAGATAAATAGATAAGAGAAATGTCAGCCATCCTTTTTATAATATACCTGACCCGTTTTGAATTGGGCTTTTAGCTTGTATTCGGGTTAAGTTTAAATATTATCATAGTGGTTTCGTTTATCGAACATAAGTTATGGACATAAATTAGTTTTACCTATAATACAGAAGTTAAAACATTTTCATCGAAGTTATAAAGGGAAATAATGTGATTTTGAATAGTAAAATAAAATGTTTTTTTCCAGATATCTTTTCTCCGAAACTAAAACCCAAGTGATTGTTCTTATATTTTCAATTTTTTCTTTTCATATTGATATTCTACGAAAAGCGTTTTCGAAAAAATAAAAACATATTTTAAATTTTTTGTCATGAATTTCATCGAGAAAAATTCATACTCCTACTTACGGACATGTATAATATGATTTTTCGATAAAAAGTATTACAATAAATTGTTTTTCATACTTCCATATAATGTACGGTTATGAATGTCAAAATGAGTCTAAATATATATATAACTCGTCTAACTCATTCAAAAATTTATGGGCGGAGCTCAAGATAATTTGAATTGAGTTAATCTCAACTCATTTAATCTTTAACTCATTTAAAAATCATATTTAATTGGGCCCTATTTAATCTCTAATTTCAACACATTTTAAGACTCTTTTTTTTGCACATTGGTGTAATGTATGTTCTCATATCGAGGGTATAAATTACTATCTATTTTTATATCTTTTAGGATTTATCTATTCATTTGTAACTTATTTTTTAATTTTTTCTTGTGTTGAAATTCAAAGTGTGGTTATTAGAGACAAATAACAATATGTTCAAATTATTGAGATTAAACATGTCAAATTGGGCAGGTCATGATTCAACCCAATTTTTAGCCCATTTGAGCGCAACGTAAATTTGGACGGGTCATGATCAACCCAATTTTCATTTCAACTCATTTTAATGCCTTCAATTTTAATTCAACCCGCTCATTTAACACCCCGACCTATGATCATGCCACATTGATCTTGAAAATTGCTCATATTATGTTGGTATGGCATTTTAATATTAATAGAAATATATTATCACATTATGTATCATGTTATGTCTATTGGTGGACATTATATTTGTGTCTCTTTACTCTCATCAATTGCGGAAGAAAGTGGTCATTAGTTGTTAAAAATTTATGTAACCATCAACTATTTATTTCACCCATTATTCTATCTTTATGTCTTGTAACTTATGTAACATTTGGACCATTCATTTTTGGCAAATTTACTACTCACTATCTTCCTATTCATTGCAAGGAAGAATTCAACACCTATAAATAGTGTGGTCTTCTTTTGTGTTGTGAAGAAGAAGAAGAAATAACAAGAGATGTACAAGAAAATATAGAGGGAAAAAAATGAATAGTATTATATTGAGTTTATCTTGATATTAGTGTAGTGAAAGAGAGAGTTGAGACATAGAAAAATATTCCAAGTCTTCAACTATATTCACTATACAAAAGAGGATAATTATAGTTGAAGAATGTGTTGTTTTTGTGGAGCTTTGGACTCTTCGACTAATTCGGAGTTGCTTTAGTTTTACTACGTTGTTGGACTGTTGTATCCTGGAAAGGACAAGTCAAGAGTGATACTGCTGAATCGTGTAGATTATGTCGCAATGAGCTTGAATCTCCTTAAAGAGAGCGACATATCCGCGTCTTAGCCTAGATGATTATTTAGTCAATTTTTGTTCATTTTATTTTCAATTTTAATTTAGTGTAGCTCTGATATATTACACTCTTGAGGTCCATTTCATCTGAAAACTTTTCCTCTTCCATTAGCATAGCTAAATTTGAGTAGGATGCCTCAAGAAAAGTAAGCCCCCTTTCCGTGATTAAACACCATCATATTATGCTCCTTGAACTAGTTAGTGGAATTGATTGCTCGAATCTAAAGTAGTGTTGGTAAGTTAAAGGATTTACAAGACGAATATATAAAGTAAAATAGATTGTTAATTTATTTACTTTTATTGGACAAGAACAAGTGGAGAATATAAATGGCATGAACCTAATTCTTTCAAAGAATAATATATTTCTTGGTTAAAAAAATATATTAGGTGAATTTTTTGGTATATCTAAATTCCGATAAATAAAATTAAAATCTAATACATATGTATATAGTAAAAGATAACAAATATCAAATAAAATAATGAACTCCTACATCATGCTATAAAAATAGTCTATATGTGCAAATATATAAATGGTTTTAACACGTAATAGTATAAAATTATCAATAAAGATTGTGGCGGGAATCGAAATAGTTCAGAATCTCACCACCTTTAGTTAGAGGTCTCAAATTCGATTATTTAAGAATGATTTTTTTTTTTGGTTACATGTATTGACACGAAAAATGAGTCGTGCAATACATGAATTTGAATTTTCATTAGACTCAATACAAATATTATATAAAATGCTAGTAAAATTTATCCGAATGCCTCTCTAAAAATTATTTTGAACAAAACTTTAACGTCAATTTCAAATTCTCCTAAAATAGAAATTTAATTGAATTAATTCCAAGTTTGTGTTTTCATTTAAAAAAAAAAAACTTAATTCATAAATGTATATTTTATAAATAAATAAATATATCATACTCAATGTATATAGATTATTTATACTTTATGAAATAATCATATTAAAAAACAACTAATTATTAATACTTTTAGTTTTAAATCAACTTGATTTTTCATCAAATTAATAATCAAATCAACTTAAAACACGACCAAACGGGCCCTCAATAGCCGAAAGTTAATTGTCAAAATGCTTTTTCTCAATTAGCACTTTCCTTCTTTTAATAATTGATTGGTTGATTCAATCGGTCTACGATTAATCATAATATATTTAGTGAAATTTCATAATTAAAATTAAAAGAAGATAAAATTTACCTAGATTTTACCATTATTTTGTGGACGTAAATAGATTATTTTTGAAAAATACTCAATTTGAGTACCACGAATTCAAATATAAAAATAAATAAATATAGAAGACACATCAACTAACACGATGAACCGCAATCACTTCTTTTAAAAAAGTATCAAACCCTACTTTGATGGTCACGTTTTTTCTTCATGTTCTCAATGTAGTATTAGTTAAG
>JAJOOO010003651.1:0-21950 GCA_029582685.1 Solanum piurae
AATAGAGAGTATCCCTACCACTGTTTTCCTTATTATCATTCACCAACTCGTCTTCCTTTCTGGTAGGATATTATGAACAGACAGTAAAAGGGAAATTATTCTCCTTTGGCATGCCAGCAAATATACAAGTGCATGCCAATAGAGAGTATCCCTATCGCTTTTTCACTTATAAGTTCAAGGATACATTTCCTTCAGAAACTCTCTTCTTTTCTCGTTTTCTGCTTCTGTTTCATCACAGAAGAGCCTTCCAAGTATATATAGGAATTCCTTTTCAGTTTAAGAGATGGTATAAACCCATGGAGAATCAGCATATCCTGTCATTTTATGATGTGTAGGCTGTGCATTTATCTTCTTGCTTTTTTCTAGGGTTGGAAAATGAAGAACTTTCGTATTGCTATACCATTTCATTTTGTGAAGCTCCTTTATGAAATATTTTTATCAAATTCCCCCTATTGACTTGTCCATGAATTCAAGATGCAGAAAAAAAGTTGTTAAAAGCTTGAGTTGCTGCTTGATTTTGTGACTAAGAAGTGAGTCATTCAAGTACTATTTTACAACATATCCTTTGTCATATTCCTCTTTCTTTTTACATCTACATTTCTATTTCAGGTTTGTTTTTGCTTTCATGTGGCTTTTCTATTTTTCAAGTAATATTCTCACTTAGGGAAAAGACATAAATCCGAAAAGACATAAATCCCCCTGAATTTGTCCCAAAAATTCAGTTACACGCTTAAACTATTGTGATGACCTATTACACACCTAATCTTATTCAAAGTGATATAAATACTCCTTAGAAGGTGACATGGCACAGAAAGTGTCTTCACCTTCCTTAAGGTGCGTGAGAAGAAGAAAATTTATGTTAAAATGACAAGTTTAAACATGTGACACTATTTTATTGGTCATTATATAATTAAGTATTATAATTTCTAAAATATTAATTATGTCATTTTTTTCCCTTTTTATTGGTGACCCCAATTTCTTTAAAGCTTTTACATTTTTACTTTTTTTTTAAAAAGTTCTTCTTTATAAATTATTTGTCACCATTGATGATTTCTTCAAATATCCATCACTCTATCTTAAAAAGGAACTCTAAAAAGAAGTAAAAAATAGTGGCTAGGATGTTGATTTCCACCGAAAAGTTAATAATTTTAACTTAAGGTTCATGATTTTATTTCGAACTCACCAGAGGATTCACCGGAAAAAATTATGAGAAAGATAATGGCTTCTATTAAAAATCCTATGGCATTTATGAATAAAATTCATGTTTCATTGCCTACATTTTTCAAAAATTAATGGAAGAAGATATTTTCTTATCGTTGTCTTCTTTATTCTCGCCGGAGCACCACCCACAACCATCACAATGTTATTTTTGTCTCAAGCCATCAATAACATATTTGATTTTACACACAAAGAATACTAATTAAATGCTTGATTTTCATCCATAATTATCAAGATTTCAAAAGAACTTTTACAGATCTAAAAGTTTATATTTGTTTCACTAGCAACAATGATGTTACCCACCGCCTATCACCTCCGCCAACATCACTAAACTTCATTATTGTCTTATTGTCTCATGTTATCTCTTCAAATTTTCTTGTTTTGCCTTCAATTTATGAATAATGAAGAAGAAAGAAGAAATGAATTTTAAGAAGAAAGAAATGTAAGGTGAGAGGAGGAAGAAAGCCTAGGTTTCTACTTTTTACAAAAGTCTAACAAAATATTGAGCAAAAATGGTTTGAAATAATCTTATTTACGTGTCAAAACACGTGTTTTAACACAAAAATTGGTATTGTCCTCGGAAGGGGGGGGGGGTATTAATTTCACTTTGAACAAGTTTGAGTGTGTAATAGGTCGTCATGATAGTTTAAGAGTATAACTAACTTTTCAGAATAAGTTCATGGGGGAATTTATGTCTTTTTGTGTCTATGATGTAGTGTGCTTGAGTCTTTTTGTTGAGTTTGCTTTTAGTTAATGCAGTCATTTAAAAAAATAATAAGTTACCTAGTTTTAGGATGAATTTGAATTTTAAATATTTGTTAGGTTGTTTTAATTGTTGAGATTATTCAGTATTTTTAAAGTCTTGTTATGCAGATTTTCTGCAGATTAGGTTATCAAATGGCTATTTAAAGCCCTGTTATGCTTAATAAAATATTGCGAGACATTTTCAATCTTTTTGTGCTGCCCAATTTTTAAAAAACACCAACAGTTGTATCAAGAGCTTCATTGATCTTAAGGGATCTGTGAAATCTTCCAACGAACTACCTTACATTTTTTAACCCATAAGGGCTACCCATTTTAACCCATCAGGATTACCTTTTCAACCCATGTTTTTTTCAACGCATAGACTTTTCTAAACCATTTTAACCAAAATAATGGCAAGCAAATCTTTTCTTGATGAAACCTTAACTTTTCTCCTCTTTTCTCTTCTTGAAGTCTTTTCTAAAACCGTACCGTGAATTAGGATTGTGTAAACTGAACCAAATAAGTTTAGACCCCTAATTATTTACTAAAAACAAATTAAATCTGATAGGTTAGGGAAAAGACCAAAATACCCCTCCGATTTTTGGGTAACTTTCCTTAATTGGACAGCCCGACTTCAAACGAACATATCTCCCTCATACGAGCTCAAAAATTAGCAAACTCAGTAGTGTTGGAAAGAGGATTCCAAGTCCTTTCATTTGATATCTTATGGGCCACCTAACTCATCTTGTACTGAATGTTATGGTCGTTTGAAGTTGACCCTAAACTCATAACTTATGCATAACTTGCAAAATTTCAGATTTTGTTATTTCCAATTTATTTATTTCTATCTTTAGCTCTTTCAAATGCTGAGGTGTTACAATATCTCCCCTTGGAAACATTCTTCCTCAAATGAGATTACTCTAAGCAGACTAAGGGTGGTAACATCTGACACCCAGTTCAAACACTCAATATGCAAAGTAACACAACATTTAAACTTAAAATAAATGCCAAGGAAAGGATTAGTACCTTAATTTTGAATATTTTCTGAGGACTCAAAGAGATGTGGGTATCTCTTCTTCATGTTCTCCTCAGCCTCCCAAGTAGCTTTCTTAACAAACTGATTCCTCCACAGAACCTTGACTGATGCTACCTCCTTGGTTCTCAACTTTCAAACCTGGCAATCTAGAATCTGAACGGAAATCTCCTCATAAGATAAACTATCCTTAATACCAATATCTTCACGAGGTACGATAAGTGAAGGATCGCTTATACACTTCTTCATCATTGAATGTGAAATACCGTATAAATCACTACTAATTCTGGCAGTAGCTCCAATTCATAAGCTAGATTGCCAATCCTTTTGGATATCCTGTAAGGGCCAATATACCAGATACTAAGCTTCCCCTTCTTGCCAAACCTCATAACACCCTTCATGGGTGAAACCTTCAAGTAAACCCAATCATCTACTTCAAACTCTAAGTCTCTTCTCCTAACATCTGTATAGGATTTTTGACGACGTACTCTGCGATGTTTTCAACCTCTCTTGAATAGTCTTAACTTTTTCCATGACTTGACGATGAGTTCGAGATTCGGGCTCATTTGGGGTTTTGTTTTGATAGTTTTATTGTCCTCAAATGCCTAATTTATGCTATAAACTAATGTTAAAGCCTTGATTTTTAGGTATGTGGAATACGGATCAAAGCAAGGACACTAACAGATAAAAAAGAACAAAAAAAGCTGAAGAAGTGGAGAAAGGCGAGCCTGATGATCGCCAAGACCACTCGGCGACTCACCGAGTGGCTCTTCAGTCCGCCTAAAGTTCTAGTGTGCCAGCGCTGAGGGAAGAACCAAGTCGACGATAGGAAAGAGGCAGTCGGTGAATCGTCGATCAGTTCCACGATGATAAGATTGATCGGCTAAAGTTACAGGACTTGAGGATGCTGAGAGTCAATACATAACGGCGATAAAAGAGAGAAAAGGGCGGTTCACCGAACCACTCAGTGAACCCGACTTACCTCGCCTAATGGCCCTTCGTGGCTAATTTTTGGCAACTATAAATTGGATTTTGAACTGTTAATTGAGAAGCTAGCTACCATTTAGAATATTTTTCTTTTGAGTTTAAGAGTTTCCTTGTAGACTTGAAGGCTTTTTGAGACTCAATTCGGAGATTTTGCAAGTGGGTTACTAATTTTCTTCAATTTGGAACATTGTAAAGGCTTGAATACTCTTACCCAGTTGATGGCTAATCGATTTGGTAACTGTTTTTACCTTTTTATGATGTTTGGCTAAAACCCCAATTCTTAGGGTGTGATCATGTGATTATGGGTTGAATTAGTTCATGGATATTGTTAATTAATAGTTTAAATGCTATATTGAAGTTGTTTTAATCATTACTAGAGATTTAATTTATGAATTGTAGTTGCAAATTGAGTTCTAATTTGTGTTCTTAGCTTGCTCGAGAGAGAAGTTTTGGAACTAAGGTTTTTGATTAATGGTTTGTATGTATTGGGTTGATATGGAAGAGCTCGAGAGAGTGAATCCTAAACCCAATCCTACTCATCTAGCTCGCGAGAGTGGATGAATTAAGGTGTGGGCTATTTTTAATTGATATACTTGTTGATGTTCGAAAGAAATCACCTGATTCGAGGTAGTTGTTCGAGAGAAATCTATCTCCCTTATAGTCTAGCCTACCCACTGATATTTAGCTATTTACTAGTAGTTACAATTACCCATATAGAAAAATTTACCTATAATCGATCACATCCTGAGAATTCCTCTCTGTATCGTTATTTCAGTTTTGTTTGACTGTGTTGTAGTTGATAATTGTAAACAAAAACTCCCCATCTCACATTCGTGTCACCACTTTTGATTTGTTTTATTTGTTTTTCGATAATTTCGATTCCTATAGCTAGTTAGACCACGTTTTTACTTCTTAATTGAATTTGAACATGTACTGCTCCTTGTGGATTCGACCCCAACTCATATGTCGGGTTTTATACTGCTTAACGATCGTTTGTACTTAGAATTATATGAGGTGTGTTTAAAACATTAATAAAAAAATAGTGCCACTGCCGGGGAGTGGTGTTGTTTAAAATTCTTTTAGTGAAGTTGAATTATGATCTCTTTTGTTGTAGTTGAATCTACTTACTTTAGTTTTTGGTTTTTGTGTTTCTTGTGTTGAACAGAGAAAGATATAAGCGTAAACGGGAGCAATGGTAGCCAAGTGGGCCACCAAGATGATATTGGGAACCTAAATGATGTAAATGACCCAATTCCATTGGGTGGTGTGGGTGAAATATGTCTGCCTCCAATTGAAGGGAATGACGTCTTCCATATCACAAGCACAATGTTGCAGCTCCTCCAAATGAAGGGATTATATAGAGGATTGTCTCACGAAGACCCACATGAGCACATTCGGAACTTCGTGAACGTTTGTGGGTTGTTCTCATTCAAGAATGTATCACAAGAATCAGTCCGTCTCAGGTTGTTCCCATTCTTTTTAATAGGTGAGGCTAGTAAATAGTTGGCTGAGTTGCCAAGGAATTCCATCACCTCTTAGGATGAGCTTAATACCGCATTCCATGTGAGATTCTTTCCCCCCATCAAGGATGATGACTCTTAGGGATAGTATCCAAGGTTTCAAATGCTTGGAAGGTGAACCTATCCGTGAGACGTGGCTGAGGTTTAAGAAATTGGTACTTCAATGTCCAACCCACGGGCTGTTGAATCACATATTGTAGAAGTACTTTTATAGGACCTTTGACTCGGTGAACAAAGGAGTTGTTAATCAACTTGTTCCCGGTGGTATAATGCAACAGCCTTATGAAGTAGCGTCTCAGCTTCTTGATGGTATGACCAAGATCAATAGGGCATGGTACACTCATTAGGACCAAGTCTCTCCTAACACTTTTAGAATGACAAAAGAGCAGATCGAAAAGTATCAAGAGAGAGACCAAAATATGGCCAAAATGATGACCCAGTTGGATCTATTAGTAAAAAATGTGATGGGTTGTGGTATGAAGAATGTTAATGTTGTTGGTGTTGGTTGAGTGAATCCCGAGGATGCTCACTTTGAAGCATTTTACAATGAGAAAGTGAACTTCCAAGCTAATTAAGGAGGTGGATATGGTCAAAACTATCCAAGGTCGGAGGGGGGAACCCGGGTTGGAATAGAGATGATGGATGGAGAGACTGTGAAAGAGAATGGCATTATCGTAACGCCACTTGGAAGGAAAGAGAGGGTGATAAGGACAAGTGCATCCCACCCCATGAGCGTCAAAAGCCCAAGGAATCTGAAAATGTCCATACGAAAGACATGCTCTCACGCATTCTCAACAAAGTGGAAGGATCGGACAAGGTGTTGAAAGAAATGAAGGAGGATGTCTCTACACTTAATCAGACGGTCACCTCTCATTCCATGTCAATCAAGCAATTGCGGACCCAAATGGGTAAATTTTCTTCTCATTTGAATCCAAGGCCAAAAGGGGGCCTACCAAGTGATACCTTACCCCGAAGAATGATCCATAAATGGGTACTTTTGTCGTGCCACGATGTTAACTAAGGCGCTTCTTGGGAGGCAACCCAAGTTTTTAATGCTTTAGTGTTTGATTTTGAATAACGGGTATTGATTGTGCAGGTTGAAAAAGTGAAAAGTGTTGGAAAATGGGTAGTTTGGCGAGACAACGTCTAGTCGGCGACCCACCAAACAGGTCGGTGAGCCTCAATTTGGACCACCGTTGGAATCACCAAGATTGAAGGGAAACTCTATAAAACTCGGTGGGATAAATGCTTAATCGGTGACTCACCGAACAGGTCGGCGACCCCAATTTTGTTCGTCGTTTCAACCCCCAAATTTCTGGGAGACCTGTAAAACTCGGTGAGGTAAAGTAACACTCGACGCATCGCCGAATGGGTCGGCGAGTACGACTTACTCCGCCGATGGTGCCACGAACTAAAAAGTTTTAAAGGCCAAACGCTTTAAAATTTCAAAATCCTTCATCTTCTCTCATTTTCAAATCTTGTTCCCTCTCACCCAATTGTTAATTTTCCTTAGTTTATTCTTTTTACCCACATTTTTGTGTGAAATCGGGCTTGGAATTGGGGACCTTTGCCGCCTAGCTTTTCAAATTAGAAATTCAGCATAAAAGTTGATTTTCCGAACCCCGTACTTTAATTTTGTGGTTGAACTCGAATGCAATAGGTAAATTTGGTGTTGTTTTGTGTTGGGTAACTAGTGTAATCGTGTTTAATGTGTTGGATTGCCCGTAGTTTGTTTAAAAGTGTGCCTAGATTCTTTAAAGTGATCGATTCCCATATCTTGTTTGATAAAATCAGATCTAAATTGTTGGGTTGTGGTTTATATGTGTTGGGTCTATTGGGATGAAGTCTAAGTAACCCTGAATTGTGCTAAATGACATAATTTGCCCAATGATGGAGCATTTGACATCATTCTTAAGGGCAAAAGTCGTCAAATGGCCAATTTTGGCCAAATCGGGGGAAGTTTGAGTACCCTGAGGGCATGGGTTATATGGGTCTACCTTAAATTGAATGGTGTTTGTGTTTGATTTTGAATTCGGGGGCTGCGTGATTGATTTTGAAGCTTGGGGTAGAAAACTGTCACGTTGGGCCATTTGGTGAGCTACATTGAGCTCGCCGAGTGGTTCGGCGGTTCGCCGAAAGCCCCTCAGATCGCCCTTAATATCAAATGTAGTTGAGTTTGTTATGTAACTTTCGGTGAGATGCTTGAGCTCGCCGAGTTCACTCGGTGACTCGTCGAAAGGTTTTCTTGGTCGCCCTTTCTGCGCCCCTAACCCGTAAAATACTCTGTAACTTTCGGCGGGCTCCTAGCTCGCCGATTGGTGTCGGCGATTCACCGAATGGCCCTGAACATCGCTAAACTGTCTTGATTCTAGAAATTTTCACTCTGGTACTTTCAGCGAGCCCGATCTGGCTCGCCTAAGTGACTCAACGACTAGTTCGGCAAATCTTTCTGCAACTAAATTTTTGTACTGGATTTTTTCTAACATGTTTCTATGTGTTTTGCAGAAATGGTTAGACCCAAAGTGTCAGGAAGAGACATACCTCCCCGTAAGAGGAGTCATTATAAATGAAGATGCAGTTTCATCCAAGGCAAAAACATCTAAGCTCCCTACAAAGGGATGAAAAGGCAAAGGAAAGGGCAAGGCACCCATGCTAGAGTCACCGGAGGTCAGCTTCGACAGTTTGGGAGTCTACGAGACTCACTTCACCTCATCGGACAATGAGGGAGAGTCCCGAGATTCTCAAGCTTCCATCTCTGAGCCTGAGGATGACCAGCTTCTACATTCCCAGAGAGTAGAACTTCACTCCAAGGGGATGCATGATCTATCTAGGATCCGGGTGCCTCAAACTCCTCTACTTCCCCAGCTTCAGCTCAGACTGTGGTCCCAATGCCACCTGTACAGGGTCCTCTTCTCCGGTCTCTCAATAGACTAAAGGTCGAGGGACTGAGGACTATTATTGAGGAGAAGAGGTTGTCCACAGATGGTGTGGTGGACTGATATCCGGAGATATGGAGCACCCTCAAGTCCCACAAATTCTAGATTTTTACTAAACCCCGGGGTCCATACATTCCTAATTGGGTCCGGGAATTCTACTCGGCCTATGAAGACTTGGTATCACAAGGGAAAAGGAAGGCCAGTACCTTTAAACCAGTAGACTCTGTGATTTTCTGGGGGAAGAAGGTGAAATGTGATAGTGATGATATAAACACCGTCTTGGGATGTACTTGTAATTTCGCGGTTGACTACCAGAGTATGATCAAGACAATGGCGTTGGAGGAATTAAAGATTTAGTTGTCTCCTCTTCTTTCTGACAGTACCCCTAGGTGGATTGAGGTCGGAGTGCCAATAGAGAAAAAAGATCTCAATGTAGCGGCAAGGTATTGGTTTGGGTTTATTAGTAGTACAATTATGCCATTCCAGAACGAATATATCCTACGCCACACAAAGGTGGCCTGTCTTGGATCTATTACTGCTAGGAAGCGCCTAAATTTAGATGTAATCATTGGGCAGGAGATTTCCATGAGGGATAAGCAATGCCAGACATCTCTCCCCTTTCCGATATTGATCACCGAGTTATGCAAACGGGCCCATGTTCCGTGAGATGAGAAGACGGATGTGGAAGTAACTCCCACCTCCTCTACATATATCCGGCGTATTGAGGTTGAGTACCAGAAGGATGAGACTGAGATAAGGAGGGCAGCACCAGTGGACACATTCCCGATGGTTGTTATTGATACATTACCTGCAGAGGCAGTATTGCCTACTCCGGCCACTAGGCCTTCAGGTACTTTTAGCTCTATTCCCTCTGAGACTCTAAGTTCTTCTGTTGCTCCCCCGCCCCTAGATCTGTTTCTGGTACTACTGCTTCCAGACCTCCGCTTACCTAGGCCATGTTGCTAAGAATGGGGCACCTAGCCCATTCTGCTGATGTGCGTGCCTCCCGGCTAGATGCCACAGTTCCCAGGATGATTGAGAGAGCTCTCACTAATTCATTGACACCTCTCAGATATTCTATTGATGCCATCACGACGAGGATAGAAGTGTGTGAGAAATTCCAGGGACCTACTTATGAGGTGACTACCTTAAAGGCCGCAATTGTGGAGTTGAAGAAAGATGTGGACCAGCTGAAATCCACTGATATGTCTATGTTTTTTGGGACTGTAGTGATCCCTTATGGCCTGAGCACAAATATTCCAGTTCATTCTGATGTGCCTCCGGCTACCACTGGAGATGAGGTTAGATTTGATGATACAGATGCAAAATCCGAGGCTGAGACTGATGAGGAGCAGCTTGGTGTTCAGGAGGAGACTGTGTTTTAGGGCCTGAATGATTTAGAGGAGGCTATGGTACATTTTGTTGTTCAGACCTCCTTGAGGGATACCTCTATGATGAGCTCCAGTGCAGCTAAGGCTGATGAGACACCAGGAACAAATGCCCAACCTTAGAGTGTGACACCGGGCACTAATGCCTTGACAGACGGAATGACTCAGATGCAGACGTCACCCTAGGCTTAGCCTGGCAGGATGATCTCTCCCCTCCCTTTATGTTATATTATTATACTTTATGTTGTTTTAATTGCATTTGAGGACAACTACTTTTCTTTTGTGGGTGGGGTGAGGTATTTCCATACCTACCTCTTGTGATTTTGATATGTTTTTTGAATATTGGGTTGTGAATATGGTGGTTCATTTATATATCTTGATCTTATGGATTTTTAGCTTGTGGCCCATTATTTTGAATGAAAATGGTTTAGAATCTAAATTTTAAAATTTTGCCACCTCTTTTGTGTGTGATTGTGGTTGTTCATGTGCGAATTTGAGTGTCGGTTGTGATCAATACCGATGACTTGAATAGTGCTCTTAATTGAATGAAATGAATATGCGGCTATGATGAGGCAACCGGAGTTGCATAGACAATATATGAACTTTTAGCATCTCATTGTGATTAGCCGGTTGTCGAATAAGTCTCTTGTGATGAACATTGCACGCTAGCTAGAATGTGTGGAGTCTTGTTTGATATCAGTAACAATGCCTTGTGTGATGAGATTACTTTAAACATTGTGTGTGATGACACCTAGAATATGCCCCGTTGGTCCAGTTGATTGAGTGATGCAAACACTTGAAATGATCTTAAGCAACAATTTTGAAGAGTGAAATAATTTTACAATATACTTCTTTTGTGGCCAACCTTGTGAGATGTGTGAACCTTGCTTGACCCCTCTTGAGCCTTACCCCTTTTCTTGGAAGAAACTTGAGCAATTATGACCTCTCTTTATCTAGTCACCCATAACTTTCATGAAGTATGGTTTGTTTGAATAGCCAACTTGGGGCAAACGCCTAAGTTGGGGTGTGGTGAAAAGAGAAGGAAAGTCAAGAAGTGCGAGAAATCCCCCTTTGAGTGATGGTTTTGAAAAAAAAATGGAACCCCTCCATGTAAAAAAAAAAGAGAAAAGAAAAAAGAAAATGAAAAAGAAGAAAGAAAAGAAAAAGACTGAAAAAGTTGAGAAATAAAGTAGTGGGAATTACAAAAGAAGTAGGGTGTCCGGTAGTTCATATGAAGTTGAATAATGGGGTGGATTAGGAGCATGTTTGAAATGTTAAAGAAAAGGAGGAAAGCGATGTTCAGACCATACTTCATGAAGGTAGAAGCCACTAAGCCTAAATGACCATACCTTGACACTCAGGCCCGTTACAAGCCTTGTAAAGACCTTTGTGATCTTGAGCGAGTTGAAACGAATGTTGATGGAAAATAAGAGCAAACCTATGGGTGAAGTCATGCATGTGTTCATCTTTGTGAGTGTGAGAGTTGTATGTGATTCCGAAACTCTAAATTGTTGAAGAATTTTGTGTGAATAGGGAATCATCTTTGTTGTGAGGGCATTTGACATCCTATGTTGAGCTTGAACTTGCATTTGAAGCAAGTATTGTGAAACTTGAGCATATTTGATAATGGTGAGTCACAATTTAAATCTTTGAGTGCACAACTTATCATTGCATGAGTAATTTGAACTTTGTTGTGTGCATTTATGTTGAGTCTTACGCTGCAGTATTTGAGACATCCTTTTTGTACTGCTGATCTTGAGTTTTACTCGAGGACAAACACAAGTTTAAGTTGGGGGTGTTGGGTTTTGTTTTGATAGTTTTAGTGTCCTCAAATGCCTAATTTATGCTATAAACTGATGTTAAAGCCTTGATTTTTGGGTATGTGGATTCAGAAGCAAAGCAAGGACACTAACAAGAAAAAAGAAACAAAACAAGTTGAAGAAGTGGAGAAAGGCGAGCCTGATGATCGCCAAGACCACTCGGCGACTCGCCGAGTGGCTCTTCAGTCCGCCTAAAGTTCCAGTGTGCCAACCCTGAGGGAATAAACCAAGTCGGCGACAGGAAAGGGGCAGTTGGCGAATCGCCGATCTGCTCTGCGATGACAAAATTGATCCCCCGAAGTTACAAGACTTGAGGATGCTGAGATACAATGCATAACGGTGATAGAAGAGAGCAAAGGGTGGTTCGTCGAACCACTCAGCGAACCCAATTTACCTCGCCTAATGGCCCTTCGTGGCTAATTTTTGGCAACTATAAATTGGATTTTGAACTGTTAATTGAGAAGCTAGCTACCATTTAGAATATTTTTCTTTTGAGTTTAAGAGTTTCCTTGTAGACTTGAAGGCTTTTTGAGACTCAATTCGGAGATTTTGCAAGTGGGTTACTAATTTTCTTCAATTTGGAACATTGTAAAGGCTTGAATACTCTTACCCAGTTGATGGCTAATCGATTTGGTAACTGTTTTTACCTTTTTATGATGTTTGGCTAAAAGAACAATTCTTGGTGTGTGATCATATGATTATGGGTTGATTAGTTCATGGGTATTGTTAATTACTAGTTTAAATGCTTTATTGAAGTGGGTTTAATCATTAGCTGAGGTTTAATTTATGAATTGTAGTTGCAAATGCAGTTCTAATTTTGTGTTCATAGCTTGCTCGAGAGAGAAGTTTTGGAACTATGGTTTTTGATTAATGGTTTGTATGTATTGGGTTGATATGGGTTCAGCTCGAGAGAATGAATCCTAAACCCAATCCTACCCATCTAGCTCAAGAGAGTTGATGAATTAAGGTGTGGCATGTTCTTAATTTCCATGCTTGTTGATGTTCCGAAGAAATCACGTGATTCGGGGTAGTTTTTCGAGAGAAAGCTATCTCCCTTACAGTCTAGCCTATCCACTGATATTTAACTGTTTACTAGTACTTACAATTACCCATATAGTTAAATTTGCCTATAATCGATCACATCCTGAGAATTTCTCTCCGTATTGTAATTTCAATTTTGTGTGACTGCGTTGTAGTTGATAATTTCATACAAAAACCTCTCATCTGGCATTCGTGTCACCCCTTTTGATTTGTGTCATGTCTTTTTCGATAATTTATATAGCTATAGCTAGTTAGATCACATTTGTACTTCTTAATTGAATTTGAACACGTACTGCTCCCTGTGGGTTGGGTTTTACACTGCTTAACGATCATTTGCACCTAGAATTTGATGAGGTGTGTTTGAAACGTTAATCACTTGATGAACCAAGAATTTTCCCATCAACCCAACTTTACCAACCTCGAACCATCCAATAGGTGATCTACATCTTCTCCTATAAAGAGCCTCATAGGGAGCTATCTGGATACTAGAGTGATAACTATTGTTGTAAGAAAACTCAATGAGTAAGTCATCATTCCAATTACCCTTGAAATAGATCACACACACCCTCAATATATCCTCTAAATTCTAAATTGTACGCTCTGCTTGACCATCAGTCTGAGGGTGAAAAGTAGTACTAAGGTTCACCTTAGAACCCAAACCTTTTGGAAAGACTTCCAAAATCATGCAGTGAATTGCGCACCTCTATCTAAAATAATGGACACCGGAACTCCATGAAGTCTGACTACCTCTTGAATATATAACTTAGCATAATCTTCTGATGAATGGGTAGTCATTACCGGTAAGAAATGGGCTGATTTATTCATTCGATCTACAATCACCCAAGTCGAATCATGCTACCTACGAGACCGTGGTAAACCTGTAATGAAGTCCATATTGATCATCTCCCACTTCCAATCCGGAAGATCTATATTCTGAGCCATACCAACGGGCCTCTGGAGCTCTGCCTTGACTTGTTGGCAATTCAGGCACTTAGTGATGAACTCTGCAATACTTTTTTTCATACCAGTCCACCAATAGACTTCTCTCAAGTCACGATACATCTTTGTGGAACCCGAATGGATAGAATATCTGGAGCTATGAGCTTCCTCCATGATCATCTCTTGGAGTTCATCCACCCTTTGCACACACAATCTACCTTGATACCTCAATACACCATCTCCCCTTTATTCAAAAGCCATATTTTTTTCTTATGAACATTTGCCTTTTATTCAAGCAAAATAGGATCTTGATCTTGTTTCTCTTTCACTTTAGACACTAATGATGATTCAGTCCCATTCATCACTACTACTCCTCCTTCGTTGGAATCCATTAGTCGAACTCCTAATGTGCAAGTCTATGCACATCTTTGGCTACCTCTCTCTTGTCCTCCTCAACATGGAAAGTGTTGCCCATAGATAACTTTCTCAAGGCATCAACAACAAGATTATCCTTACATGGGTGATAGAGAATACTTATATCATAATCCTTGAGTAACTCCAACCACCTTATCTGTCTGAGATTAAGCTCTTTCTGATTAAACACATATTAAAGACTCTTGTGATCGGTGAACACATCTATATGGACACCATAAAGGTAGTGACGCAAGATTTTCAACGTGAATACTACGACAACCAACTCTAGATCATGGATTGGGTAATTCCTCTCGTTAATCCTAAGTTGTATGAAGACGTACGCTATAACCTTGCCATTTTTCATTAATATGCAACCCAAACCAACTCTGGACATATCACAATATACCACAAAACCTTGTGTACCTTCTGGTAAGGTCAATACTGGGGCAGTAGTCAACCGTTTTTTCAATTCCTTAAATCTTTTCTCACAAGCTTCAGACCATTGAAACTTAACTTTTTTCTGAGTCAACTTGGTCAGCGGGGATGAAATAGATGAAAACCCCTCGACGAACCTTCTATAATAGCCAGCCAATCCTAAAAAACTCCTAATATCAGTTGGAGACGTGGGTCTAGGACAGTTTTGCACTGCCTCTATCTTTTGAGTGTCAACTCTAATCCATCACCGAAAACAATATGGCCTAAGAATGCCACAGACTCAAGAAAAAATTCACACTTAGAGAATTTAGCATACAACTCCTTTTCCTTTAGAGTTTGGAGAACTATTCTGAGATGGCTAGCATGATCTTTCTCATTCCTCAAATAGATTAAATTGTCATCAATGAATACGATAACAAACATATCTTGATAAGGCTTAAACACTCTGTTCATAAGATCCATGAAGGTTGTTGGAGCATTAGTTAGGCCAAAAGACATAACCAGAAACTCATAATAACCATCTCGGGTCCTGAAAGTTGTCTTAGGGATGTCACTTTCTCTTACTCTCAACTGATGATAGCCTAATCTGAGCTCTATCTTAGAAAAATAAGTTGCACCCTGAAGTTGATTAAAAAGATCATCAAATCTTGGAAAAAGATACTTATTCTTGATAGTAACCTTGTTCAACTGACTGTAATCTATACACATTCTAAGAGAACCATCTTTCTTCCTCACAAATAAGACCGGAGCTCCCCAATGTGAGACACTTGGTCGAATAAAATCTTTCTCAAGAATATCTTTCAACTGTTCTTTTAACTGTTTCAACTCTATTGGAGCCATTTTATATGGAGGAATAGAGATAGGATGAGTATCGGAAAGAATATTTATACCAAAGTCTATTTTTCTCTCAGGAGGGACTCCGGGAAAATAATATGGAAATACCTCTAGAAACTCACTAACAACTGGAACTGACTAAATATATGGTATCTCAACACTAGACTCATTAACTCGGACTAAGTGATAGATGCACCCCTTGGAAACTAAATTTCTGGCCTTAAGGTACGAAAGAAAATGACCATTAGGCACTGCTGAACTACTCATCCACTCAATAACTGACTCATTAAGAAACTGAAACTTGACTACTCGAGTCCTACAATCAACTGAGGCATAATAGGCATGAAGCCAGTCTATACCTAGAATGACATCAAAATCTACCATATCTAACTCAACTAAGTCGGCCATGGTGTCCTTGTGATTGACGAAAATGGTACAATCGCGATAAACTCTCTCAGCTAGAATAGACTCACCAATAGGTGTAGAAACACTAAAGGTCTCAACAAGTTGCTCAGGAAGAATATCAAAATTCATGGGAATATAATGAGTCACAAAAGATAGACTCGCTTTTGGATCTAGCAAAGCATATACATCAAAAGAAAACACTTTGATCATACCAGTGAAAACATCTGGAGAATTCTCTTGCTCTTGGCGACTGGTGATAGCATAGAGACGGTTTGCCCCTCCGCCTGCCCCTGAAGTAGCTCCTCTAGGTGTAGCTCTGTCTGGTGGAGCAACTAAAGAAGATTGGGTTCTATTGCCCCTATTACCACCGCCCTGCCTGTTCTTATGACACTCTTTCACGAAGTGACCATCTTGACCACACTTGAAACATCTAGGGCAGCCATCACGACACACCCCTGAGTGAGTCCTACCACACTTAGCACATGTGTAAGCCCCATTTCCTCCTTATGCCACACTACCTTGAGACTATGCAGGTCTAGCTCTGAAATTTTGTGAATTCTGATTACTGAACTCACCTCTGTTCCTTGGTGCATGTGCACTAGCAGATGATGGAGTAGGTCCCTTTTGCTTTTGTTCGAAAGATGACCAGTTTGCATTACTCTTCTGCTGTCCGGACTCATTTCTTGATGTTTTTGCCTTTTTGTTTCAGAACTCTTCTTTATTTCCCACCTTATCTTCCTCAACCTGTTGCACATGGATCATTAGCCTTGCTATGTCCATATCCCCTATTAGCAAAATTTCCTTGCCCTGCATACTTGTCAGACGAGACAACCCAGCAACACACTTACTCATCCTACTCCTCATGTCAGCAACCATCTCCGGGGCATAACGGGAAAGTTGGGTGAACTTAAGGCTATACTCATGCACACACATAGATTTGTTCTTAAGAGTGGGGAATTCTCTTACCTTTGCCTCTCTTAGATCACGGGGAAAGAAACGCCCCATGAAGGCACTATTGAACACAACCCAGCTCACAATTGGTGCACCCTCAGATCTACCCTTCTTCCATTGGTCAAACCAGATTCTAGCAACACCCTTCAATTGCTATGCGCTAGTTCCACTTGCTCAACATCAGCAACATGCATAACCTCATACACCTTATTTAACTCTTCCACAAAGTATTTCGGATCCTCAATGACAATTGAAACAGTGAAGCTTGGAGGATTCATCCTTAAGAACTCACGGATCCTTGAAGTATCAGCCATTTCCTGACGATTCTCTCTTTGTTGTCCAACTTGGTTGGTCACCACTTGACTCAACATCCGGATAGCTTCCCGGAACTCAGCATTAGTGACCTCCTTGGAGTTGCACTTCTGGTGTATTGGGTACCCCTTGATCCTCAACATTCTTCCTAGCATGATTACCTCATACAACTCTTCGTGGAGGCATGATCTGAAAGATACGCGCAAGCATGAGTTAGAAGGAGACTTTATAGAGATGAACTCTATCGCATGAAAAGAGGATGAAAGAAGTGAGATAGTTCCTAAATGTTGCAGCCTTCTAATTATAGATGTGGCGTGCTTCACATCGATAACTAGGACTCTACGAACACGACTTCATTGAAACCCTAGGACTCTTGAACTTTGTGCTCTGATACCAAGTTTGTCACACCCCGGGCCTACACCTTAGACGCGACTGGCACTCGAGAACCATTGTTGGCCCCAAGCGAACCTTTGGCCTGGCTTAACTCTTAGTGGAAAACTTACTCATGAAATAAGATAAAACTTAAAAGCACAACCTTACTAAAATGTCTCAAAAGTAAACTTAGAATGTCTTAGAAATAAACATTCAACAAGCCAAAGTGGAAACTCAAGTCTCAACACAAATGAATGAAAATGAAAAGACTCATGAAGTACTTCTATCTATCTATGAAGCCTCTAATAACTGAGATGGATGGCGGGACAAGACACACGACATCCTAAAAACACTAGATTGATAAATCAAATAAAGGGATCCTCCGGAAGCAAGGAGGTTCACCAACAACTCTGAAACTCAACTGGATCAACCAAGCGCTGGATGTTGATCTTGGTTACCTGTATCTGCATCATAAAAGATGCAGGCCAAATGGAGTCAGTACATGAAATGTACGAGCATGTGAGGTCTAAAACAAGACATAACCTTGAACTGGAACCAAAAGAAACACTCACCTCGTCTCAACTCAACTCAGGGATACTCAACTCATTTCAGTATAAAGCAGTAGTAAATAATGCATTATAAAGAAAGGATTTTTAAACAGTAGATAACAACTTCATGTATTTAAAAATACAATATAATCAATTTGTATGCAAGAATACAAAATAAACTCTATTTGTATATGAAAATACAAAATAAAGTCTATAGGAGATTCTCTAACCGACAATCATCACTATGAGCTATGTGATGATACAGTGTCTAGCCCACGTTGCCAGAACTATCCTATACTTTTTTGGGGTATAGAACCTACTACTAAGTAGATCTACTAGTCTATGCTAAAAGGCATTAAGAAATCATCTAAAAAGTATGACCCTTTCTCCACGTTGGCTACATGGTTTATGGTGGCTGTGAGTTATATGAACTCTCCCCCATATCGGTGCTCAATACTACTCCCAAAATATACTAGCTCATATATTTTTTTAAAACATAACTCTTTCTGTGGTTTGAGATTATTACTCAAAAATCTTTCTCTTTAAAGAGATGGTACTCAGAACTGCTCATGAAAACTCTTTTGGAAATTGATGTTTCCTCTCAACTTAAATGTATAAATATTTGCTCTTGGGAATACTTAGTTCTCATTTATCATTTTAAATAAAATGACTCAACTTTCCTATTCCTCAAACTCAAATGCTCAAGTCGTAAATAAGTTTAAAAGATTGTAAAAATACTTCTTAAAATTACTCGAAGAACTCTCAAGACTTGACTCTTGGCTATACCTTAAATTTGAATTTATGGATTCAAGGTTATGATTCATGTTTATGAATGATTTATACATGTTTAGAAGTAGTTTAGAGTAGTTAGAATCAATAGGGAGTGAAGGTAAACTTTAGAAGGACTTAGACGTGCTAAACGACGGAAGGGAGGGGGCAGGCGACCCTGGCGCGCTGCTGGCGCGGGGTGCCAGCCCCTAAACTTCAGAGACCCTATTTTGGCACACTACTGGCGCCCCACGCCAGCCCTTGATGGCGTATCCATGGAGCGTCGTACCACCCTTCACCCAGTTCAATCCGATGAATTTTTCAACTCGTTTTCTGACCTTAATTCGACTAGAATTGATTCTTTTTCTCAATTTCTCTTTAGATTCAGTTACCCAATACATGTACACGAGAATCTACTCAAAAACAACTCTTAAAATTGATACAATTATCTCAAGAACTCATCAAACCCATCCTAATTCAAGAACGAGAACAAACTTCAAGAACACTAATCAAGAACTCAAACTCTTCAACTTTCTAGAACAAAATTATGCTGAAAATAACATGATTGGTGTGTAGTTGAACGAACCCAACACTATGAGAACTCACATACCTCTAACTGATCAAACCCTTGGCGAAATCCGCAATGCAACCTCAAGAACTTGACGAAACCTTGACTTTTCTCCTCTTTTCTTTTCTTGAAGTCTTTTCTAAAACCCTAGCGTGAATTAGGATTGTGGAAACTGAACCAAATCAGTTTAGACCCCTAATTATTTACTAAAAATGAATTAAATCTGATAGGGTAAGGAAAAAACCAAAATACCTCTCATATTTTCAGGTAACTTTCCTTAACTGAAGATCCCGACTTCAAATGGAAATCTCTCTCATACGAGCTCGAAAATTAGCAAACTAGGTGGTGTTGGAAAGAGGATTCCAAGACCTTTAATTTGATATCTTATGGGCCACCTAACTCATCATGTACTGAAAGTTATGGTCATTTGAAGTTGATCCTAAACTCATAACTTATGCATAACTTGCAAAATTTCAGATTTTGCTATTTCTAATTTAGTTCTTTCTAGTTTTAGCACTTTCAAGTACCGAGGTGTTACAATTTCAAAGATGACAGAATAGTATAAAAAATTCTTGTGACAATTCAAGAGAGATTCGAATCTAAAATTTCATCTTTGGAAGAGTCTAAAGATCTCTCTACTATTTCTGTTGAAGAACTAATTAGTGCTCTTCAAGCACAAGAGCAAGAAGAGCCTTCAGGCAAGATAATGTTATTGAGAGTGCTTTTTATGCACAAAATAGAAAAGAAAAATATAATTATCCTTTTTGCAAATACTGCAAAAGAAAAATGCACTTGGAAAATTTTTGTTGGTGGAGACCTTACGCAATGTGGAAATTGCAAACAAGTCGGTCATGTTACAAAAGTGTGCAAACTTAAGAACAATCTTCAACCACAAGTTGTAGAAGCAAAAATTGAGGAGGAGCAACTTTTTAAAATTGCAGTATCTAAAGAAAAGGAGGAGTGGTGAGATTATTTTTAGTTACTACAGCCATTTTTTAAAAATATTAAGTTACCTAGTTTTAGGATGAATTTGAATTTTAAATATTTGTTAGGTTGTTTTAATTGTTGATAGTATTTAGTATTTTTAAATTCTTGTTATGCAGATTATCTGCAGATTAGGTTATCAAGTGGCTATTTAAAACCCTGTTATGCTTAATAAAATATTGAGAGACATTTTCAATCTTTTTGTGCTGCCCCATTTTTAAAAAATGTAATGACCCGGAAGGTCACTTTTGGGAATTTTCATAAAATTAGCGTTTTACCCCTCTTGATAGCTGTCCCGAGTAACTTTTGATCAGTTTGTGAAGTTGATTGGGAATTTTGAACTATTTGTTTAACTACAGTTATTTAGTTGACGGGTATTTATTAAATATATATTTTTTTTTATTAGTTGGTGGTTAATGGGCCAAGTCCAAATATTAAGTTAATACCCTATATCATTTTAGATCATTCTTTTATTAAAAAAAATAAGGAACCTCCCGATTAGGACTTCATAACCTCGGCACAACCAGATCAGCGGCCAAGGTACATCAGGTAAGAACTAAGTCTTAATTGATGCTTTTGTATACATGCATAAATGTAATATTCTATTATAATCGTAATAATTAGTGGTGAAAGAGGAAAGAAGGAAAATTTACTTGAATAGGGTTGTTGTTCACGTGGATCCTTGAAATTGGTGTGAATATTTTTCTTAAATGGTAAATTATGGCCATGATTGGATAGTGATGACAATAATTGGTATTTAACTAGTTATCATTGGAAATTATATATATAGAATAGGCTAAGATTATGTATGTTTTTATTTTAGTTAAAGTTACTAGGCATGTTTTTGTGTAGATTTCGGTTTGAGAAAACGGCTAGCCCACTGTCATTTACGTGGCTGTAGTTTGAAAATACATTGTGAGAAAATATGTTATAAATTAAGTAGTGATAGACCTGACAACTATGAAATATAATCTTAATGAGTTAATCATTGGAAACCATAGAATTTTGATAATTCTTTTTAATATAATGTATGTCAGTTTTAGATATTGACTCTGATGGTTACTGGTGGCAATCGACTGTTGGGTAGGAATTTTTACTATGGTTATCATACTAAGACCCAAGTTTGATATATTAAGATGTGTAATTGAATATTGGATATATTATATTATATGAAAACTATTAGGGTTGTAGTATTTGGAGAAATTATGACTTCATCAAAATTTAGGAACTTGATTTTAGGTTTGTGTAAGCTTTTGGGTCTAGGCTAGACCTATAGTAATATGGTTGTTGTTAGTTTTAAAAATTTATTGTCATTAATTATTTGAATAGATTGCACTGATTTGGAAGCCTAACAAAAGGGGAAGGCTCAAGAGTCGGAGTGATTGTTCGATAATTTGAGGCAAATGGATTTCTAAACCCTTGTTAAGTGTATGGAATTCGTGTATTTCCTTGTAATATGTGTTTGGGGGTAATGAGACTTGGTGATGGATTGATTTGTCCACCTTGACTTATTCTAATGATGAAAAAGGGGTAATAAAAGGCAATGTGATCAATTGTTTGTGTGATGTACTGAGAATGGTTTGAAAGGCTTTTTGAATCATTGTTGATGTTGTATCATGATTGTGTTGTTGTGAATTGTGCAATGTTATGAAAATGGTCATCTCCTCATTATTTGTGTGAACATGTCATTTGCATTGTTCTGAGACATGGTTGTGACAAGTGTTATGTGCATT
>JAJOOO010003653.1:0-20800 GCA_029582685.1 Solanum piurae
AATTGAATGCTAGCTCAGGGATGATAATCACTCCCCTCCTCCTGACTCTCACATTTATTAGACTGATGTAGCGGCCGTATTTATTGTAGTTCCTAGAGCAGAATACTTTTGAAAGTTGTCTTTCTTCTTCCATCTCTTCACCGTGTTCCCCTTTGACAGTGATGCCTCCCGCAATGTCTGCACGATCCATTCCATTGTCCTCTCATTGAAAGTTATTCTCGTAATGGAGTTCCTATTTCTCTCCGTCCAGTCGTACCAAGCTCCCGCCGTACCAAGTGTTCTTGAGATGTCGTAGGCTTTGAATCCAACTGCAAAATAAATAGTGTCTTCCATTTTGAAATCGATTGCAAAGGACAGAGGAAAGAAAGAAAGAAAAAAAAGAGTGGAATTCGGTGATCGGAAGGATCACCGGAGGCGTAGGGGAGGGATCCTACTGAGTTAGGACATTCCTCGATTTTTGTGTCTGGGAGCTTTTTTAAAGACTGTTGAAGTAATTACCATCTACGTCTTTTTTGTTTTATAAAATTAAAAATTTTATTGATATAAGAGGTAAAATTGAGCATAAAATTTACACAAAATATTCTATGTTCCACCAATCTGTACAGAAGTACTTTTAAACCTTAAGCACTTCAGTTTCTTCTTCCCAAAGAGTCCACAGCTTGCTTCTCCTTGTCCTTCAGAATGCCCAGCTTAGAAGATGTTTTGACAGTGTCTGGCATCACCGGTTTCATTTTAAACAAGCACCAGATTACTCCACAGTTTATATGTCACCAGACAGTAAAGTAATAAGCGGTTCACATCTTGCCCAGTCACTTACACATGAAACACCAACTGATGTGAACTTCAGTTTTAAACTGTAAGAATGCCTTGCAGTGCTGCCAAATCTTTCTAGTTAATCTTGAAGACTGGCATCCCAGGTTGGGGAGTGAGAAAACCATGCCCTTTCCTTCAAGATAAAAAATGCTAAAGTAACCTGTGAAGAGGATGTTGCTTTATCCCTCTCATATCCATATATCCTGATTCATGATTAAGATATTCGACTTGTACATTAGCTATAGGAGGTGCGGAACTCTTCCATTCCAGACCCGCAATTTCTTCTAAATCATGTAGCAATGTTGTTATCTGTTTAACATAAAATGCTGAAAACTGTAGCGAAAGCATTTGCCTTGGAAGTTGATTTTGGCTATGTTGACTACTTTGAAGCTAATGTTGTTGCAAAACTTTCATATCTTTATAATAAAACTTCAAAACCCTCCCCTATATGGTATATGGATCTAATCAGTCCTCCAAATGCGCTTCTTACCTCTCATATTTTTTCACTATGTCACTTCTTTATAGCGCTTAATCCAATTATTGAACATCTACCATTTTCCCCACCGAACAGAGACTTACTTATTCTCATCTCCAAGCCAACATCTTCTTAGGAGACATGATCCATCCAATCTATCAGCCGGTACTTAGGCACCTCCTCATTGGTGCAGACATGATCTCCGTCCAATCTATCAACCAGTACCTACTCACCTCCTCATTGGTGCAGCTCAGAGAAATCACTTTCAGCTTTCAAATTTCTCCCACACCTGCAGGTATGGGAACCAGCGACATGTATGTACATGGAAATACTAGATAGAGTACTTTCTAGAAGAATCTATATTCCTTTAATACAAATATCTCTTGCACCCAAGAGTGTGGACTAGTGGTCAATAAAGTGGAGAACAGGTTCAAATCCCACCAGAGACAAGAGACAAGAACTACAGTGATTTCTTCCAATCTAACCTAACCTTGGTGGACAGAGTTACCTGGTACTTGTTGTTAGTGGGAGGTGCCAGGTATCACATGGAATTAGTCGAGGTGGGCAAAAGTTGGCCCGGACACCATGGTTATCAACAAAATATATATCTCTTCTCCCATCCTACAGATCTTTACTCGACTTCCTCCGATCACAAAATCCCTGCTAAACATTTCTTATAGGTGGATCTGGTGGATGCCCAGGTACATTGTTAAGACTGATCCAACCTTACAACTAGTACACATGCAAAAACTGTTCAATGTTCTATACCTCTACCTCTATAATAATTGCACATTTCTTTATATTGATTTTAGACCTGAAACTGCCTGAAATTATAGCACTATGTGCTTGCATGTAGTAGTAGAGCCACCACTGCATCACAAAACACTAACATAGGATGAAATAGAATATGATGAGATATATATATATACTTTCTATGCATGAGTAATTCATGAGGAAACATAGTGTTGCATGCTCTTACTCCAGCTATTTAAAATGATAGTTCTCCAAGTCCTATGACCTTGAGTTACTGCAAATCACTTCCTCAACAAAGACTATAATTATAGTGAACTTCTTTAGTAAGGTGGGCCTCATCCCCGGACAACTCAAGGTGATAGAAGAATTTTGAGTAACAGAGTATCTTTGGTTGCATGCTAGTCTCTTATGCTAAAAGGCCTAAAGGCAGGAATTTGACACTCATACACACAGAGAAAGTTCAGAAAACGAGAAACCACACCATTTTGCTGGAGTTTGATGCCAATCATGAGCATCAAAGGTGTTGCCTATGGTTACATGAGGAGCGCCAGAAACATTTTTCATTCAATTCGCTTATGTGGACTTAAACAAAAGTAATATACCCATTTCTGTTATCCTGCTCATATAATTAATCTTTATCAAACACAGCGAAACTTAATCACAAGGAATCTCCATGATTAACTTTGTAACTTATAGCAGTAGCCTTGGTCATACACCCTACTAAGGTTAGCTTGTTGTTGAAAAGGGAAATTTTACTTTTCCACGAAATCATACGCAACACTTATTTTCTATGTGTACCTCGAATGCAAGCCGTGCTGGCTCCACCAAACGAACATAGACATATTCTGTTTTCCCTGCAATCAGAAGCAAACAATGAACACAAGCATTTGTAGCGTAGACAGCGCAGATAAACAATCAACATGCAATTATGCAAACAGTGAACCAGTGAAGCCTTAAACACTTCTATACAGCTAGCTTATTTTTGCCAAGTAAGAAATGACATTTTATACAGCTAATGAAGATGGTGATATATGAAAAAGGAACAGCTGTAAAGATGAGAAGCAAAAAGCCTTAAGGAACGGTTGATAGATCAAAAAGAAATGTCCCACACAGCTGAACAGTGAAATGCACCATGTCTAACTTGCTTCAGCAGGCACCTGTAGTAATGAACCTTACCCATTAGATGCATGTATCAGAAATAAGGACCGGAACTTTATCATCCAGGGCAAAATGAGTCAAAATTCACAAGTAAACACTCATAGAACATTTTGGTCAACAGTTATTTCAAGGTGCACTATGTTATTGTTTATAATAATCTATCCTAGTATGTTGTTTAGTGTGTTTCGATTAAGTCGCTATGTTATTGTTGTTTTGCTCCTTTCTAGTAGACTTTGCACTACTAACGTGTTACTTGCTATATTTTCTTCACTATCTCCTTCTGTGTACCAGGATTTGCTGCCAGGGGTCTTTCCGAAACAGCCTCTCTACCTCCACAAGGTAGTGGTAAGGTCTGCGTACAATCTACCCTCCCCAGACCCCACCTGTGGGATTTCAATGGGTATGTTGTTGTTGCAGTGATTTCAAGGTGCATAGTATTTCCTAGTTCTTATTAGCAGGAAAATGCTGAAGTGATATCTACTCTACTTATCTTGCATTGTCAGACATGAAATCTATAGAAGTAAGAATCGCCCTCCAATTGGATCCGTTTGGTAATCTACATGTGTTTGAAGCATATGTGAAATTGATAAGAATCTGAACAGTAGAAGATCAGTTGAATCAGTAGCTTGCCCTTGTTTATAAAATTTTATTACTTGATGAAAAAAAGGATTAGTTGGATCGGTAGTACTTCTCTCCTATTGAGATTCAATAACCTTTGGGCAACAGAAAAAAAATAAAAATTGATGTTTAAACTTCATTGTGTTGAATAAAACAATGATGCCAAAAGATATGTACAATGATGCATTTAGGCTACAAGTATTCTGTTTACACTAAGAATAAAAAGTAGAAGGTTTTTACAGCTCTTTAAGTTCTCTTCACTGCCGTGACACATCCTCAAATTTCGTTTAGTACAAATCGTCCAACAATGACACAATGAACACGATTGGTTAGGAAGCCATAGAAACAGAAGACCATCACAGTGATCCAGACAAAAATTTGAAAGAAAAATCATAAGGAATAGAAAATTTCAGATCTTTTTGGTAAGTAATTTTCAGGTTTCGTAAGGGATAACAAATAGCATATGAATAACAAATACCCAGTGTAACCCCACAAGTGGGTCTAAATATCAATAACAAATATCATATCAGACGTCAAAAAACAAATCTAAGTAGTTTTCCACATTTAAGCAAAAGAAGTTTCTATGATTAGCATATGATAGACTAAATCAACGCCAGAATTCACATGAACAAACACTAAGATAATAAAATAAGTGTTTATCTGACATAACGTACCTTCAGCTCGTCTGTACATGGAGTCTAAAGGCACATTATTTCTGCGACAAAAACCTTCAGCAGCCTGAAAGTTATATGAGTTGATAAATCAGAACTGACTTGAGTTCATCAAATACGAAGGGAATTTGGTTAGAGATCAAATATGAGTTAGCAAACACAAAATGCTCCTACATTCATCAAATAAGAAACATGATTAGAGCTCAATTCAAAATAAAATTAAGTCCAGCATACAAGCAATATATGGCAATAGATTTCTTAAGGCACATTGAAATAAGGAACAAGACAAATACTACACATTTTCTTTTTTGATGATATAATTATTCTATTGTATGTTTTCTATAAGGAAAAAACTTATTAATGTAACTTCCAAGAGTTATGTTAGTGTGTGATACAAAAGAGAGATGTCATACACTGCCTCTATATATGTGAAGAATGTAGTAAAAGCAGAAATTTTGGGGATAGAATTGCTTGATTATTTTTCAAATTTGGAGTTTAAACAGTGTTTACAAGCATTCCAGGCAAGGAAAATAAACTAATTTAAATCACACAAATATAGGGATTCTAGACCTTTGTCATATTTATAAGAAATGGACATAAGTCCTAATATTTAACTCGCCCTCAAGTTGGGAATGTATGTATTATCCTAATATCAAACTTGCCACAAATATACCCGATTCTGTAGTCACGGGGTTATTCTGTAAGAATATTTGCTAACTAATCATTTTAGTTGATGAAACCTGTCATAATACACCCAGACTCAATCTTTGGTCGAATAAAAAGACAATCTATTTTTTTTTTTTAATTTTTGATAACCGAGAAATCCGTCTGTGACCCGCCCTTTGGACCAATCACAACCTTCTAAACTCGGTGGATAATGGGCCCGCCCCTCTACCCTTCTCCACTTAAATACCGGGCTTCGCTTTGCATGGTGTGGGGCTTGAACCTGCGACCTAAACCACAAATCCTCCACCTTTTTCCACTTGAGCTAGGCCTTGGGGGCAAATAAAAAGACAATCTATTTTCATATGCTTTGTTCTTTCATGAAACACTTGGATTTGAAGCTGTATGCATTGCAGCTTGATTTTTTTGCATAACCGAGAAATTCCCGAGAGCCAACTGGCACACAGTTTGGAACTTTGTGGATAATGGACAATTGAAACTTGATTGTCACATATCAATTTATGGGTATAACTCTTTTTTTAATAAGGAATTTCATGGGTTTACAGCTAAACTCTTGGAGAAGTTGATTTAGCCATCTAAGCTCACATGTAACCAAAGCCATTGGTCAGTATTCTGACTCTGTACTAGATCTAGCTACTACATTATTAGGATCCTTTTTTGAATTTAAGTGGAGAAATATACTCAAAAGAAGAATAAATAGACTGACCACAGAGATCTATTAGCTGGAAAGAACTTGATCAAAATTGTACTCAAACAAGGAGGTCTCGAATCACCAGAAAATAGGGTTGGCAGTACAAGAAGAGTCTGTTTGCCAAAATATTTACAAGAAAGATTTTCAAACACTCAGTTTGGGGATGCTGAAAGACTTGGATGGCATGTATTGGATGATAATAGGCTGGACAGTGAAGATTTGGCTGGAAAGGTGGACTGACCTCTCGGACTGGTGTTCTTGTGGTCAGATTGCAGTGGAAATTGGACAATAGGCACGCTATTAGGAGAGATCCCCACAAGAGAAGGAACTTCACTGAAAAGTTCCTGGAAGATGTCACACGCTGACGCACGAACAAATCTCACCGAAAAGTTCTGACTTCTCCCAGCGCCTAACAGCTCAGATGAGTTTGTGGCTTTATGAGTTCTTCTGGCCGGAGGATTTACATCTATAGTGTTGGTTGATATGCAACATCTACGAGACGTACTGCATCCCCAGCCAGTCGCCCCGAAAAATTACACAAGGAAGCTTTCTTTAGCCTGACTACACTTGTAAATGCAGTGACTAATATCTCATATATGCTCTACTACCATGTGAGAACCGAAGCAAGGAAGAGAAGAACATTGAGAGAAAATATTGTTCATTAATTCACACTATTGTTTAAACAGTGGGTCTAAATGTTCTCAGGAAAACAGAAAATCAAATTACACAATTACATCATCTAATCAACTTAGGTTAATCCTTATTGATATGCACTAAATTTACAAGACCCTGACGATATTTAAAAGATCCAAAAAATACATCTTGTTTTTTGTTTTTCCAAGTTATTAGATTTTCTCCAACAGATGAGATGATTCTCATATCAAGAACTTAAAAATTTGAATTGAATCCTACTTTTGAACCAGGGGTGGGAATTTGGCAATTCACCCTAGGGAAAATAACTCCTAGAGCTTTCCTTTTGTGCGGATTTCCATGTCCTATTTAAACAATTAAGGGTACTTCGTATGGCAATTTGTCATCAAGACCTAAATGATGTGCATATTTTATTTTTCTTCCAGTGTTTCCCCGAAAAGCAAATAGGTAATAACAATATAAATACAATGCTGGTGAATAATATTTTGATAACGTATAACCTGTTCTCGACAAAACCGGCAACATTTAATTATAGATTACTCATGTAAGGTCTTTAATGTTAGAAAATATAGGACTTCTTGGTCCCTAATAATTCAGATAGGGAGTTAAAAGTCCATGACTAGGGGGAAAACAACTTGCTAGCAATTTTCTAGTCAAAAAAAGAAAAAGAAAAAACTCGCGTGCAATAATGCATGTTATAGCAAGTAACTAAACTGGTGCAACGTTCCAGCAAATTAAATTAATGAATAACTAAAATTCAATTCACTCCACCTTGGTAGGATTTCCTTCCTTATCAAACGCTTTAGAAACAGGAGGTCCACGAATCTCTACCTCATGTTCCACTTGCTTAGAGTGTAGCTTATCAACACTAACCTGCAAATGATCTTTATCAGCATCTATAAGGCGAAAAGAAACCAGTGAGTAGTGAGAGTTTGCAGGAACTAAGTTAACAGGTGGAAAGACCAAGGCCTGCACAAAGTCCATGATGCAGTTTGAAAAGACTCAAATGTGCTATAGATATGTTAATTACTTTTATCGATTCAGTTAATTTAGCAAAAACTCAGTCAAGTTGGGATTGGATAGTTAAAAACTACAAGTAGGTCGTACATGTTATTATCAAATTAACCCAGTGAAATGGGACAAAATGCATCAACTAGGAGAAAGTGAGAGCAAGAACCAGAAATCTCAACCAATTCATGAACATGGAGATTTGTCCACTTCAGTGTACCTTCCCAGAAGGCCTTATGAAGTAAGAAACAATTATGTAACGCTGAGCAAACTTTATAAGCATGGTCATTTCTGAAAGTTCAGCTCAGCTGAGTTCATGGATTTTTCTATCCAGACATTTTATTTTTGGGGGGAAAAAGGAATTTGGGTTTTGTACTTTCTGGAACTCGTTCCACTAAGTTCCCACAAAAACAGATGTCAGAGTACTGGCTTCGTACTATTAAGAATTCTGGTAGCATTTACAAGATTTGATACTGGCTTTATACTTGTTGAACAACTCATGTAACATACAAATGACTTGGCAAAGGTTTTTCTAAGAAGTTTCAGGCATTGGAGCTGCCCTTTCCATTTTTAAGTTACATGGATCTGAGAACAGTTATAAAAAGTATACTGAGAATGGTAGATAAAATATTCAAAAATCCTGCACTCTCTTTCCTTCAAAGAAACCAGAAAAGCAAAATTTGTGAAGGAAACCAACCATAACAAAACAAATCCTACCACTACTCTACGTGGAGTGCCATGTGTTTGTACTTCCCCATGAAGCAACCTTTGTTTGTCCAGTAACTGAACAATCAGATCCTTGAGCTGCAATAACCAGCACAAATAAAAATCAGATTAAACAGAGCAGTAATATAATCAACTAAGCTGAGCTGCTTACTTGGGAACTCACACCGGATGACATCAGGAACAATTAAGATAAGAAAAAACACAAACACGCTTCCCTTACCATATTTACAGTATAAACTTCAGGAACAGAGACTTGCAAGCAATAAGAATGAATATCACATGAAAAAGAAGATATATACTTGTTTGCATGCACTTGATACATCATTTGGAGGCAACTCCTCAGTCCCAATTTCAAGAACAAACAATCGTGGCTCTGAAGGCACCTGTATGACAGTAAAAAAGGTGTGCAAGAAATTTTACCTATGCTTAGAAACAAGTAAAAGGTACAAAGAGAATGTGAAAGCAGACTGAAAGAGTGGGAATATCAGAAAAGAATGTAGAGTATAAAGAGTGGGAATATCAATTTCTTTCCATTGTTTGGTTTGGTAGGAACAATAGAAAGGAAAGATATTGTTTATTTATCTTTCTTATTGAACTAAAATAATGGGGCCAAAAGAATGCTTGCTATCATTCTGTATACAAACCAAGTAAGAGAAAGCAAACTTTTAAGATATTCATACTTGCAAACTTTTAAGATAGTTCATATTTGCTCTAGTATCCAAGCAAAGGCTAAAGTGAAAAAACATACCTTTCCCGTTGCTTCCTCCGAGACATCTCTTTGAACAATAAGATGATCATTATGAGTAACAACACCTAGTGGATGGCCAAGAGACTCCCTTGTCTTCAACCAAAGTTGTGCGCATTGACGAGCTAAACTGCAAAGGGGAGGCAAAAAAAATGAACTTGAGACTTCCAGACTTTTTTGGGGTAAAAAGGTTTGGCACCAATATATCTGACTTCTCTTTATAGTAATAAAGATGTACTTCCTCCATTCCATTTTACATGGCAGTGTTAAAATAGGCATGAAGATAAGGAGAAAAAAGGAAGACTTTTGGCACCTATCAAAAGTACCCTTAGAATTTGTGGGTATTAAACATGTCTTTTTTATGGTCCCAAGAGCACGTATTTAGAAGTAAATAGGAGGTATACAGTTAAAGAGTTCCCAAACATAAAAAGGTGTAATTCCCTATAGAACAAACTATATAGAAAGAGTGTACTACAAAATGAAACAAATGGAATATATATTAAGCATGATACTAGCATTTGGAACTTGCGGAAACAAATTTTTACATGTGCCCAATAAGGGAAACTTCTCAATCATCAACCGAACTTTAAGAAAACCCGAAAAACTCTCTGGCAATCAAAAGAAGTGCTAAAAATGTCTACCTCCGCATACGCCCAAAATAACGAGCACGTTCTGTCACCCCAACAAAGCCTCTCGAGTCTAAAACGTTAAAAGCATGAGAAGTCTTCAAAAGCTGATCATACCTAGCACAGTGTAGGGAATAATGTTACTCAATGTAAAGTTAACAAAAGATTTATTTGTACCTCCACCCCATGAAGAAAAACTAGTATTAAGGTATAAGTACATACGCAGGTATTGCAAGGCCTAGATCAAGCAAACGGCGAGCTTCAGCTTCAAAAAGATCAAAATGTTTATGTATATGGTCAACACTAGCATGCTCCAGATAATACGCACTCATCTCCTTCCTGAAACAGAAGCTTAAATCAGAATCTCTTCCCTGAAAATGACAGATTTATCAAGCACACGTACTCCTGATTTTAATTATTATTTTATTTTTCCTGATAAGTGCTCCTAATTTAATTCTGATACAGGTAATTCAGAATTTTTCCAAATTAAGTTGGAAATAACAAAACCTTTGCAAACAGTCTGATTTGCCTACATGAAAAACAGAAAAAATCTAGAGACTATGGCTCTTATCATATGCTATGTCGTATCCATCTAGAACTACTGCTTTTCCTTATATACATTTATAAACGCAAGTTTCATTTTCTTATGCAGTTAAGAATTGGAACTTCAAAGCAATAATTATGCACAATGACAAGAAAATGAAGAGGATACTGTTTAAATATTCAAGATAGTTCGAGCTCTAAGAAACAGCAGATTATAACATTTTTCAAAAGGCATAAGAAAATCTGTAAGAAACAAAATGATCCATCTAATATTAAGGCAAACAACAAAAAGAAAGGAGAAAGTTTTCTGGCTGAATTAGCGTATTTACTCATTTTCCAGAAAAAGCTCTCCATATGTAATGCCATCTGCATACTGAATCTTTTTAAAATGATCAACACCCTGCAGATAAGTAATAATGAGTCATAACAAGCATAATATTGGAGAACCAGAAGAGAAATGCAGGTAGTTTATCCTCTTTATATTCTAAGCTATGGGCAGTGATGATCTCCTATATGAAGGTTTTTCTGCTAGCTAAGAAACATAGTAAATGTTGAGATCATGTTGGAGATTCTGGTACAGAATAGAGCAGTAAGAAGTGCTTCAAACACAGTATGATCCAATTAAAAGAGTAAAACAGCTATCGAATGCCCTTTTTCGGTTTTTCCTCTAGTGAGAAGAGAATGCATAATGTATCCAATGAGCCTCATCATTTGTTTGAACAAAAAAGAAATCATAAGAGGAGACAGAACAAGCCTGAAAGTGATCTCAACAAGCAAAATTAACCTGAAGTGACATAAGGATACGTTCAAGCCCATAAGTGATCTCAACTGAGACTGGCATCAACTGAATACTTCCAGCCTGAAAAATTAAAAGTTAATGACTGAGCTAATGGCTGGATGTGCTCAAAGATAGAAAAAGGGTCAAATAGAAAAGCAAAAAAGACAAGTTCTTCTAAGTAATTAGTAACCAGTAAGAAAATGAAGTTTTTAAAACTTGTTTGTTGAGCAAAGATCAGGATTCTAAAACTGCTGTACACCTTTTGTCTAAAGAGAGAGAATAACCTGCTGGAAGTAGGTGAATTGTGTGATTTCCATTCCATCCATCCAAACCTCCCAGCCCAATCCCCAGGCACCAAGCACCTACTAGTAGTTCAAGCCAAGAAACATTTAACAATACAGCTCTGAGATACACAGGGGGAAGGAACAAACATCAGTGTGTGTCATGTAGCAGAAAACACCATTCATGCAAATCCAAACAAAAAGATGGAATTTTGCCTGAACAGGGAAATAAGTACAAAAGAAAATGTTCTGTTCATGAAATGTTATATGTGAATATATACAAAAGTTAAATATCCCTTATCAAGAGAAAGATTAATCTTACAGGGCTCTCCCAGTTGTCCTCAACAAAACGAATATCATGTGCATTGACATCAATACCTGTCAACACAATAAAGTAAAAGATCAGCCAAAACAATTTCTAGAGCTAATATATATATATATGTGTGTGTGTGTGTGTGTTGTGTGTGCGGATACAAGAAACACAAATACATACACGACATGAAACTTGTAGGAACGTCCAAGTTACAACAACCAAAAAGGAGAAAAAACCTACAGTGAAGTGTATGCCTATTTGGCTAAGTATGGCTGTTAACTAAGCATAAAGTGACACAAAATGTTATAGTATTTAGAATAAGAACAAGAAGAGGAAAAATAGCAACAAGCACTTCTTTTGTTTTTATGAAGTTTCTTTTAATTAATTTGGAAGGAAAACCGTGGGATACAAGTCTTTTAGAACAGTAGAGAACCTATTCAACGATATGGCTCTCTACAAATAACATCCAATCATCTCTACTAAAGTAGGAATGCCACGAGTGAACCAAAAATTAACTAGAACAAAAGAAACGAACAGACTCTTCATCGTAAGTAACAAGTTGTCGTATTTTGAGAGCTGGTAATTGTGTTCCTCAGCATTAAGTAACAAGTTGTTTTTAAATTTTGAGTTCCTAAAACTAGCTTCTCTCAAGGCTTTAACCTCAATTCCCTTTTAATATATTAAGGTTGCCATATAAAGCAAACTAGCAAAGTATGTTCCTCTTGTTCCCCAGATTCAATGTTATATTATGTGGCTAATGAACAGAAAGAAACTCTGCTTTCTTTGACCTATTCCAGCAAGCATGATCAATTATGAATATTGGACACGTTTCCTTAAGTTCATCCTTGCAATTCTTCCTGATCACATTTTCCATCAACATGTTCTTCTTTGCTTGAAACTTACATTATGTTGCAATCCTAGTTCTAACTCTAGCTATGCTCTATCTCTAAAAAGTAGTTGTCATGCACGCCTTTTTGCAACCCGATCATACACATCCAAATTCAGTGACCACGGCATTCTGATCACAAAACAGAAGATTAGAAATCATGGTCCTATATTCCAGGCTTCAAAAAGCTTAAATATTGGAAGAGTTCGCAAGTTTTTGTTATTGGTAGGCCTTGCAGTCTTTATTACTTACCAGAAGTACCAAATGGCAGAAGTTATTGCTGCAGTTACAACATAAGTTATTTTGAAAGACATTATGTAGGAAAAAGAAAAAGAAAGTAGATATCGGCTGCAAACCTAATGCTGACAAGCTACGGATGAACAGGTCCTGCGAATTTCCTGGATCAGGCTTCAAAATCACCTGAGGCTCAGTTCAAACAAGAAAGACATCCAGAAGAATTAAGTTGGAAGTACAATAATCACATATAGGGCATCAATAGTACTAAACAATCAACTGTACTTCAGACTTTTAGACAATAAATTGAAGGCAAACTAACCTGAAATTGGGTATGCCTTTGAAGCCTATTTGGATTTTCTCCATAACGACTATCATCTGGACGAATACTAGGTTCTACATACCTGTCATCAGACAGTCACATTGACAGCCATACATGAAAATATAGTTATGTATGCACTTCATTGAAAATAAACAACATCCTCCATTCCCAAGATCAAGAGTATGGCAAACCAGATAAAATAATATATTTGTCCATAGAATTTTCCCTGTTATTGCGGTTGAGAGGCCTCAAGCTACACCCCACCTAACTCACTCAATAAATTTGTTGTTTTTAAAAAAAAAGTCCTCTCTTTGAAAATGTCCATTGAATTCAGTGAAGAAAGCAAGAAAAAAAAAGACTAACTGGAAAAGGAAAAAAGGACAAATAGATGATAAAATCTGAGAAGTAGCTAGAAAGATAGAGACGAAGAAAAACGAAAAGGAAAACAGATGATAAAATTTGAGAAGCAGCAAGAAAGAAGAAGAAGAAGAAGAAGAAGCCACAGCAAGAGACTGCAAAGAAGAAGCAGGGAACAGTGAAAACCTGGAGCACAGTAGAAGTCTGAAGAAAAGAACAATAAACAAACACTAAGCAGCAGCATCGGTGAGTATGAACCTTCTCACCTCTCTTTTTGTCTAAAAGGTCTCCTTCTCTTCTTCTTTACTTTTTCTTCTAAAAAGGTCATTGCTTCTCTAAACCAGTTAAAAAAGCAAGCGCTTCTTGCTAGCTTAAGGGATGAAACACTTGCTTTTAACAACACTGACACTAACAATGACTACAATTCTACTTCACATTAAAGAGACTGTCTAAGATGTGGACGACTTGTTTGCGCATTTCCTTTCTACTTAAGGAAATTCAGGTCAAATATGAGGATGATAATTGTGTCGGGGAACTTAATAAATGAAATGAACCTATCAGAAAATCTTACGCAACACTCCATGGTTCTGGTCCGAGAACTCTTAAATATGTTAGAGGATTCATAGTCCCAGCTCCAACCTGGTCAATGCATTAAACTTAAACAAGTTAGTAAAGTAGATGAGAAAACTCTAAAGATTAAAAAATCTAATTTAAACGCTCAAAGATCTAATAACCACTAAAAGTCCATTCATGTTATGACTTATGGCTATACTGCAAAGCATATTTTATCAAATTACATGTATACAATCCAGATTCAGTGCAATACACAGTACATATAAAGAATGTCCCAAAGCATTCTAGGTGAATATGCTCAGCATCTCCTTTATGCCGATATTATAATAAAAGTTACACATTACCCATCAAAAAAGAAAATATGTGAGGAGAATATACTTGGTTATTGCAACTTGAAAATCACAACTTATGACTTTGATAAGGTATCAAGACTCATCAAAAATAAAAGGCATTAATTCCAGCGGAAAAGCAAGTTCATTTTTTCCTGCTATGTCCTGTACATTTTGATCCCTAAAAAGGATGATATCATACCTCAGTATTGCTGCATTGCATCACGGCACATCCTACAGAACCCCAATACTCCTACAATGTTAAAAGGATTGGTTAATCCATATATAATATTAAGATAGATATGAAGTATATCTATATCAAGTGGGATGGTTAAAACGGATTAACGAGTGTCAATGTTAATCTTTGCCAAAGAGAAAGCTAAGCAAATCAAGATATATGTATCCATCAATTTAAACAGGGAAAATGCATAAGTATCCCCAACCTATGCCCGAAATCTCAGAGACACACTTATACTATACTAAGATCCTATTACCCCGGACTTATTTTATAAATAATTTTCTACCCCTTTTCGGCCTACGTGTCAGTATCTTCTGGACCCAGCGCGTGTTGACAATTTTTTCAAGTTATCTGGTTGATAGTGCCACGTAGACCGAAAAGGGTAGAAAATTATTTATAAAATAAGTTCGGGTAATAGGACCTTAGTATAGTATAAGTGTGTCTCTGGGATTTCAGGCATAGGTTGGGGTACTTATGCAGAAACCATGCATACCACATTCATCTTTCTCTTTTAGCAAGAATGAGAATAAGAAACCAAAGTATAACTAAATTATTCTTATACCAAAGAATAAGAACATAGATTCTTTTATTTTCTTGAAATCTCAGAGATAGAGAGGAGAATGATATTCCTATATCTATCTCTATATATGCAGTGTACAAGAATCCCAGGGTAGGTTATTACTTCTGTTCTTTATTCCAAAAAAAAAAACATGTTTCTTGGTAGGACCAATAAAAAAATTGTGAGTTGAGATACAATCTTGAATCCATAAAGAGCAATTTGTCCAAGAAAATTGAATGTACATTTGTTATTTCCTCAAGAAAGTAAACTGTAACCCCAAGAATACCTGAAGCCTTTGAATGGCTTGTTGGAAAGTTGGAATGGAGGCTTTCTTTTGATGTTCTGAATTGTGAGACACATGAGAAGAAGAAGAAGTGGACAGTGCAGAGTCAGTGGAAGATCTAGAGAAGAAACGCCTGCGAAGAATGATGGGTAGAGGGAGAAAGGAAAAGTGGGTCTTGTGGGGTTTGAGAATTGAGGTAATTAATGGGAGTGCAAGAATCGCCATTGTTAATTCAAGATTTGGAGAAACCTCAACTAAGCTCTTCTTGCTCTCTGGCTGGGGTTTTTCCGAGCCTGTTGATAAAAGGATTACGGAGAACGGGACTTATATATAGAGATAAATAAAAATAAATTCACTCGGATTAAAAAAAATAAGGAAACACACGGCTTTAACTTCATTCAAGTAATAAATTCCTTCGGTCATGGAATTTTCATAAATTATTTTTTTATGAAAAAAAAATATTTTATTAAATTACAACCTCAAAAAAAAAAAAATTATAAAAAAATAAGGGATAAAGGTCTGAAAAATACCTCAACTTTGGTCGAATTTGTTGTTGCGATACTAAACTTTCACGACGACCTATGCCCACGTGTACACATTACTATTTATAATTTTGCATTATTTTTTATGTTCACGTGGGCAAATATATGTGTTTAAAATACACTATTAAATAGTCTATGGAGGTAATAGGTTCTCATGAAAGTTTAGTATCACAACAACAAATTCAACTAAAGTTGAATATTTTTCAGACCCTTATTCCAAAAAATAACCTTGTTCGAACTATATTTCATATTTTTTACAACTACATTAAAATTATAGATTTTTAATATAAATAAGGTGTTTTGACACTTTCTTATGCGCAATATCTCTATTTATTTATTTTCTTCTTTTCATATTTTTTAATTCATTAATCTACGAACTAAATGAATTAATAATAGTATCATAATCATGATAAAAAATAAATATAGCAGTCAACCCAAGTAAAGTAGTGAGTCAGTAATTAGGGTGCTCATCAGTCAGTTTGAATCGATTATTGATTAAAATTAAATTAAATTAATTTAATCAGTTTTAAAATTATTTAAATTCGATTTTGTACAATTATTATTATTAACCATACACAAAAATTAAAAAATGATCCATTCAAAAAATAAAAGAAAAATGAGAGAAATAATTCATTCAAAAGGAAATGAATCATCTTGTCACTTTGAATCTTATAATTCTTATATATAACTTCAATTATTTTTAAACTTGTTGCTTATATTGTTAGCTAATTAAATGTATTATACAACATAAACGTTCTAAATAATGCATAAATTACCAATATTGTTGCACAAATAAAAAAAAACATTAGACCTAATTCTTTTTTCATTAGAGTTGCATTTTTTGCATTAAAAATTATCCATATAAATAATATTATATATGTATATAAAATTATAATTATAAAATACATGTATATAATTTATTGATTCGACGATTGTTTCTTTGAAATTTTTTAACAAAATCAAATTAATATCGATTAATATCGGTTTTTTAAAAATGTGAAATCAAATCAGATCAAATAAAAAATGATTTGATTTGATTTTTCAATTTGAATCGATTTTCCCAAATCATAAAACCCCTATCAATAACCATGAATGATTTTTGTGATACAAAAAAACTCACCTAATCAGTTCATGTAGCGGTAATATTCTTCTCTCTTAACTTTGCATATATTAAATGCTCTTTATTTTTATTTATTTTTTAACCTTCGTAACTATGATGGGAAAAAAATTATATTAGAAAGCCCAAAAATCTTAGTCAAACTTGATATATTTGCTTTTAACCTGCTAAATGAATTAAATGTATAATGAACATGAATGAGTTTAATATTTATTTGATTGAATTTTTTATTTTTTATTTTTGCTTTAAAAGATATTTTTATATATTGTTAAACATTAGATAATACATTATCGATATTGATATTAGTGATAACGAATAGGTTATCAAAACAGGTTAATTTGTTACATGTTAACCATAATACAAATTTACTAGATATATTTCTTCAACTGATCTATTACATTATCTGGTGTAGTTGGTGGGATAAATAATTGATCAGTGTTTATTAGTTTGAAAAAATTATTTTAGACAAAATATCTATTACTTTTGCTTGACGAAAACTATATATGGCAAACCACTAGACTCCTCAACTTCTTTAAAGTTAACCTACAAAACATAATAATTGAAATATAAGTTATATGGATGTCTTCTACGTGTTGTAAAATTTTAGTTGAGTCAATTTACATTTCTAAAGGTAGAAGCTTTTGGTTGAGAATCAAGAGCAAGGCTGAGACCAGCGAGGAAGGCTTCCAATTTAGCCAGATGTGATTTTGATTGTAACTCCTTTTATAAAACCCCACGATTCAAACTTTACTATCATCAATTTCAAAAAAAATTATGTTCGAACAAAAAAACTATGTAGTGTTTAATTTATACACTTCAAGATAAGGAGGGAGCCATTTAACTTGGATGGCAGTAGTAACATTAAGATTACTAGAAGTATATAGTATAGGTAATATACTCCATAATTTTATTCTTCATTCAGATTATTGACAGATAATCAAATTTACTATTATGAATGCTATGATTTTACTTAAAAACCAAGTATGTCAAAGGATAAAAGGAAGAAAACCAATCCATTGGTAATGATTATCATGTTATGAAAATTCACCCATTTTAGAGTAATGGAGCCAATGATCATGATCGTCTTGTTGAAAATTTTAGATATACTTGTAGTCATTTAAAATTTATTAAATAAAAATTTATAAATTGACTCGAATTATATTAAATTCATAAATATATTAGTCCAAATAAATATTATGAATTAATATAATTGAGTTAATTATTTAAATTTAATAAATATGTATTTCATTAAAGTCTGCTCCATAAAACTCATATGTCATGTCACTTAAATTTGATTGGCTGAAGGGAATCATGTTCCAATCACAATTCCTCTATTTAAAAACAATAAATAGAGGTCCTCATAATTCAGAAAAGACAACCAAGACTTCTAACAAGAAGCTAGAGAAAGCTCGTGGATCAAAAGTCCTAGATTTCTCTACAAGTTCAAGAGTTCAAGAATTGAAGCGTTCAAGTTTCAAGAACGATCAAGATCAAGATCACCGGATTCAAGATCAAGCTCAAGCCCTTGGATTCAACTAGAAGTCAAGATCAAGATAAAGTTCAAGTTCAAGAACGATCAAGATCAAGACCGTCGAATTCAAAATCACGCTCAAAGCCCTTGGATTCAACTAGAAGTCAAGATCAAGATAAAGTTCAAGTTCAAGAACGATCAAGATCAAGCTCGAAACCCTTGGATTCAACTAGAAGTCAAGATCAAGAGAAAGTTCAAGTCAAGATCAAGATAAAGTTAAAGTCCAAGTTCATCAAAGATTCAAGAACAAGCTTTAAGAGCCCTTGACTTTAAATCAATAAATACGATTGTTGCATAATTTTTCGTTCTTGATTATTATTTTCTCGACGCGAATTTTAATGTCTACAAATCCTGGCACACCCAGTGGGACAATCTCTACCTCTCATCTCAACTTTTCAAGTATAAAATAAAATCAAAATGTCTTTCACTATAGAAGAATGACTAACAAGCTTGACTAAAGCAATTGAAGGCTTGACAAAGTGTGCTCACGAACAAGATACTAGACTTTCCAAGCTAACAAATAAGATGGATAACATGATCGAAAGAAGATCGAGTCAAGAATCTTTGAAGCTTCCTAGAATTAGAGACGAATGAGAGTCTTGCATAAACAAACAAAGATCAAAGAGATTCATCTCTCCGCTGGAGGTTTGATTCTCATTCATCAATTGAAGGACTTTATCATAGAGGCTATCGAAGACAAATCTGAGTCTCCATCCAAATTTTCTCCCACATATGCCAAGCCATATACACAAAGAATTGATAATTTGAAAATGTTCAGGGCTATCAACCTCCTAAGCTTCAACGATTTGATGGCAAATAAAATCCCAAACAACATATAACGCACTTTATTAAAACTTGCAATGATGCTGGGACGTATGGTGATCGATTATCTCGTTAAAGAATTCGTTCGATCTCTCAAAGAAAATGTATTTGATTGGTACACAGATCTCAAACCAAAATTTATAGATTGTTGGGAGCAATTAGAGCAAGAGTTCATCAATCGTTTCTATAGCATAAAATGGGTCGTTAGTATGATTGAAATTACAAAGGCTCGTCAATGTGAAGATGAGCTAGTTATTGACTTTATCAATCGCTGGATAAGTTTGAGCCTCAACTGCAAAGATCGCCTTTTTGAAACTTCTAGCATTGAAATGTGCATCAAAGGCATGCACTGAGGTCTTCACTACATCTTGCAAGGATTAGAACCCAATATATTCGAAGAGTTGGTAACTCGTGCACATGATATAGAATTAAACATGACTTTAAGAGAAGATCAACAATCTCTTGTCTATGGACCTCATGAAGATAAAGATATAGAAAAACTCTAAAGTGAGGGAAAGTTTGGATATCAAGATGACTTTGAAGAGTCAATGTATATCTAGACGCTCCTTAACGCATGAGCTTAAACTGCAAGTTACAATGCTCCTTAACGCACGAGCTTAAACTGCAAGTTACAATGTTCTTCATCGTATGAGATTAAACTGCAAGTTATAATGCTCTTAGATACACAAACTTAAATTGTATATCACAAGACTCTTCAAATTCAAGCTAAATATCTAAGTTGGAAAGCTCTTCAAAATTCGAGCTAAACCGTCATATCAAGAAGCTCTTTACATCCAACATAAACGTTCAAGTTGAAATTCTCCTTGAAATACGAGCTTAAATTGTATGTCACAAAGCTCTTTTAATTTGAGCTAAATCTTCAAGTTGAAATGATCCTTCAAACATGAGCTTAAACTGTATGTCACCAAACTCTTCACATTTGAGTTAAATCTTCAAGTTGAAATGTTTCTTGAAACACGAGTTTAAAATGTATGTCACCAAACTCTACACATATGCGTTAAAATGCTCCATGAGACACGAGCCTAAACTATATATCATAAAGCTCTTCAAGTTTGAGTTAAATCTTCAAGTTGAAATGCTCCTTGAAACACGAGCCTAAACTATATATCATAAAGCTCTTCAAATTTGAGCTAAATATTCAAGTTAAAATGCTCTTTAAGGTACAAGCCTAAACTGCATGTCACTCCTGATCCGTAAGAGTATGAACTGTGTACGACACATAAAAAAAAATACTCTCTTAGAATTACGTTGTGACTTGATTCTCTTCACTGAGGTACGTAGGTACTTAAAACCATATTCTAAGTTCAGTTGCATGAGTGTCATAAAAAAACACATGTTCCCACTTGATCTGTCACATGAAAGTTAAAGTTATGAGTAATCTTTTATCAAACTTCAAATTTGCACCAAATAGTGGCGACTCAATGGGGGGGGGGGGGGCAAACCCCAATGAAT
>JAJOOO010003654.1:0-18653 GCA_029582685.1 Solanum piurae
AATCGTTTCTTTACCAGGTAACTCAAGATGGGTTCAGGCCATGGAATGGAAAGGTCAGAAAGAGTTTGTAGCATCTACCGAAGTCCCCTTTGAAGTTAACGGTTCTGAAGCAGGATTGTTGAGAAGCCACGGGCCTCTAAGTTTCCTCAAGGTGCCTTTCTTTATCGACCCTGACGACCTTATTGTTCATTTTACATATAATGATAAATGTTTGAGCTAAATGTCTTTTGGTCAAATGCATAATAGGTTCATGATGCTGGACACATGGTTCCAATGGATCAGCCTAAAGCTGCCTTAGAGATGCTAAAGAGGTGGACTAGAGGCACCCTTTCTCAGCAGACGACTGAACCTGAAAACTTGGTTGCTTCAATATGATCTCTGATTACGCATTTCATGGTGTTCTCAGATATCTGTAAATGTTGCTCTATCCCGATGTTAGGTGGCCTCTTTGGCAACGACTAAGAATTTCGCGACGTTTGTCTTAACTTTCTTTTCCCCAGTGTAATGTTTGAACCTACTTTCTGGATCGCATTTCAGACATGATAAACATTTGAAGTCAGAAAGGCATTTAGAAGCCTATTAAGGCACATTACATATGTCTGTTTAGCTAATGTTGTGAATAAATTAATTGTTCATCTACTTAGAATCACAAATTAAGTTGGATTCGATTATATGAATGAGTCAAGTATATCGCATCGCTTGTCATGAACTAGTTAGGATATTTAAAAATCGATAGTTTTTAAATCTTTTTGCTAGTGTTGTGCTGATGGTAGCAAGGTTTGAATTGTTACAAATAAAATGAAAACACTTTAAATTTCATATAATTTTAATATAGTTAACTTTAATACCAATTTAATTGAGAAAATTGTATAAAATAGCAAACTATTTCAAATTAAATGTTGTAACCATAGTTTATTTTAATTGTAATTTGCAGCAAACATTCCCTTTTTTTTGCCATCTGATTTGGTATACGATTAACCATTTTCGGTATACAATTAGTCATTTTATACATTTCGGTATAAACTGTATAAAATGCGTTTGTGTTTGTATAAAGCGAGAGAAAAGTGTATATATAAATACAAATACATATATTTTCATCATATACACTTATAATTATACAAATACAGATCTTATTATACAAATTACAATGTATAAATGAATTTATATAAAACTCAGCAATTTGTATAAAATTGGATGTATCTAGCGAATTATACAAATCAAAAGCTCCATAACAAACATAAAATTTGATATGGAGCGTAATTATGCAAACTATAGCTATAACATACAAATATGATTTTTATGTTTGCTATGTGTGAAAGTTGCTCTTAAATTAATTATCTAAAATTATCCATTAATTGAATAATCATAATTAAGCAAATAATTCAAAATTCTCATTTAAAATTTTCGAAAAGGGTCTTTTAGGAAAGAGAGATGACTAATTCTCAAAATAGTCTAACGGATCATTACACTATCCACCATTAAAAATCATGTTCATCCTCGAACAGTAATTTTGTGTTGATTTCCAAAAATTATTTTTCGACTTCATTACAATTTGATACAAATTTGCAATAATATGTCAGGAGTAAAAGTAGGGGGGCTATGAAATTCAGGTCCCATATTGTCCTTTAAAAACTTTGGGGTAAAGAATATATAGAAGTTTGTTTGAGTTGTTTTATTTTTCTTTTTTGGATGTTTGAGTTAGTTGATTTTAAATAGCTGTAAGTTTTAAGTGTGAAAAATATTCCTCTTAAATCATACGCGCACACAACTCACAAGTCTCTCCACTTTACTTGAAAAAAGAAAATAAAATATGCAACATTGAAATTCTGAATTTAATATATAAAATCACATAAACATGCACGATTTTTTTTTTTTAAAAACATTACTTTTTGAAGTCCAATATCTTAAAGTTAATTTCATTTTCATATTACTAAATGAATACTTTGATCTAGAAACATGCTATAAGAATGATTTTGTTATCAGAATTTTTTTTCGAGGGTGGATGAAAATCTTTGAGATAAATGTGTGTTTGGTATGAATGAAACGTTTTTCATGGACAATATTTTTCTAAAAAAAAAGTTGACTTTTGACTTATTTTCTCATGTTTGACAGGGGTGGCTCAATGCCTTTAAAAATGAGTCATATGCCTTAAGCCCCAAAATCGAAGAGCCTAATTTTTTAGTAATAATAAAATTATTATAAGCCTTTTTTAACAAAAAAAAACATACTATATTTTCTAATTTATTTGTCGTTTTTTAGTTTGTTTCAAAACATTAAAGAATGTTTCTTTTTTATGGATCAATTTTTAAATTTAACTTCCACATGATATGTTTAAGACCACAAGATTAAAAAAAAAATTGGTATATATATATATACATCTTTAATTAAGACCATAAAAAATAAAAAAAAATTATTAAAAAGAAAGAAATAACTTGAATCTTAAATATAAAAATAATAATTAAAATTTAGGCCTCCAATTTATTTTTGGCTTTAGGCCACTAATTAGCTTGAGCCGCCACTGATGTTTGGTTGGTGAGTAGAAAATATTTTTCGGAAAAGATATTTTAGTGTTTGATTTATGAATGAAAAATATTTTTGAGAAAATATCTTTTATTTTTACTAGAGAGTAGAAAATAATTTTAGAAATTGAAATTCAAAAAAGTTTGGTGTAGAATTTGAATTTTTAAAAGTTCCCAAATAACGAGACTTGATGCAAATACTAGTTTTTTTTTCTAGTATTTGGAAATTTAGGTTATTTGTCAAATTTCCCAAAATTTTGATTTTAGACGTATAAGTACCCGCACCGACATTGCCATCCTATTTATATTAGTAATTCTCATTCATAATCGCGTGTATTGGAAAAAACAAAATATACTCTCTCTCAGTTCTCACACGCAGAAGCTTGCATTCGTTATGGCGCCTTGCTGGCGTGCCAGACGTATCAACCATCTTCTCTGTGCCAAGGTTGTATTGTTTCGAATGCCTTCGACACTCTCAACAATCTACTGAACGTTCTGAATCAATGTATGAATAAGCTGGGTACTAGATCTGTTGCTACTCTGACTGTGTTAAGAACAACTCTAATGGAGTTGGACGAAGCAAATAGGGCTGAGTACATAGACAACTCGCTTCAGAATCCTCCAAGAGGAGGTATTGTCTTCTTCCCAATTTCAATTGCTTTATTATCAACTTTTTCGATCATTTGAAACCCTAATATCTTGATTGTATTCGATTTTGTTAGAATTTGATGTTGTATTACGAATATCTAGAATCAATTCTTCTAGTTCTTAACCCTAATTTCTTGACTGCATTGTTGTATTCAGTTCTTTCTTCTAGTTCGGAACCCTAACTTTATTATTGCATTTTAGTTCTTATATTCTTCTAGTTTGGAACCTTAATTTTTTTATTGCATTGATGTATTCAGTTTGATTTTGTTAGAATTTGATGTTGTATTACAAATACCTAGAATCAATTCTTCTAGTTCGGAACCTTAATTTCTTGACTGCATTGATGTATTCAGTTCGATTTTGTTAGAATTTGATGTTGTATTACGAATATCTAGAATCAATTCTTCTAGTTAAGAACCCTAATTTCTTGACTGCATTACTGCATTCAGTTTGATTTTGTTAGAATTTTGATGTTGTATTATGAATATCTAGAATCAGTTCTTCTAGTTCGAAATCTTAATTTCTTGACTGCATTGTTGTATTCAGTTCTATTTTGTTAGAATTTGATGTTGTATTACGAATATTTAGAATCAATTCTTCTAGTTTGGAACCCTAATTTCTTGACTGCATTTTGTATTCAGTTCGAATTTGTTAGAAATTGATGTTGTATTACAAATATCTAGAATCAATTCTTCTAGTTCGGAATCGTAATTTCTTGACTGCGTTGCTGTATTCAGTTTTTTCTTCTAGTTTGGAACCCTAACTTTATTCATTGCATTTCAGATTACGGTGCACCTAGAATTTTGTACTCACTATTATCATAATTATTGAATTTTCAATTTGGTATGCTAGAATGTATGAAATCTGAAAGTCTGAAACTAAAAGTGTTACATGAGTTTTTCACTATTGTACTAATTTGATTCTGTAGAGATTCTATTCCATTTGTTTAGTTCTTTCAAAATCGTACTTTATTGTATTCATTTCTTGACTGGATTTGGTATGATAACTAACTTCGAGTTCTTTTATTAGGTTTGCTTAGTTGCTTGAGTGGAGGCATGACATGGTTCATCCGCACATCTGTTCAAGTTGTAAGAGAACTTTTCAATCAGGCTGCAGATGTAATGCCTAGCAATGGTACTTCATCACAGGCATCCAACCTTGTCTCAATCATTGATATTCCCTCCACTAGTCATGGATCTGATCCCACCTACCTACCCAGTCACACTCACACACCATCATCATCAGATGGATCTGATCCCGACTACCTGGAACTGATGTAACCCCATACTCCGGCTCATTCATAGTCAGACTTCACTCATTCATATTTTGATTACTGTATAAACATAGTACACGAAAAAAACATATTGTTCGATGTGTATACTTTCAAAACATTAGTTTACAATTGTCATGTACTGAACAAAGCTGGATAGACAGAGTGGCATTTTTTTTTTGAATACTAGAGAAAGCCTAGTGGAAGGCAATTTTTGTTCTGAAAATTTGTCTATCATAGTTTACAATTGTGTAAGACAGAGTGACATTTTTTTGAATACTAGCGGAAGCCTAGTGGAAGACGATTTTTGTTGTGAAAATTTGTCTATGTTTTTTGCCTTGTTCTTTTTTTTTTTCTTTTCCATCTTCATGTCCTTCTTTTCTGCTTTAGCTGCCTCCCTCTCCTTTTAGAGCTTTAGAGCACCAAGATAATACGTTGAGAATAGATGGAGATAGAAGACTAATACAACACGACCAGAAGGATAATGAACTATTAAGATCCCTGAACTTTTATCACATGATGTAGACACCAAACATATGTTTGGGTTCACAACATATACATATACTTGTATCAATCAGAATGCAGAATCTCAGTAACCTAGTTCTATTTATCACAACAACCTGGCACTGGTCTTAAATCCAATAAAGGGATATAGAGAGTGATGCAAATACCCAATGATAGAAAGGAACACTTCACATTATGGACTAATCCTAAAAACAAGTAATTAATTTCACAGACAGAAAGACAAAGCAGGAAAGAAGCATGATATGGACCCATGTTGAGTAGAGGAAGGCTACAACTTCAACTAGTAGGTTTCAAAAGGCTTCTCACGAGTAGCTGATGCAAAAGACGAAGAAGATGTTGAATTACAAGTATGGATTAAACAATTGCTCATGATGTCCAAGACATTCTTGAAAAACATGTTTGCAAAATTTTTCAAGAAAAAGGATCATAGCCATCATTCATTGATGTTTGAAAAGTTATTTAAAGCTCAAAATGATAATCTTTTAATGATGTTGGAAGGTGTCAAGGCTCGAAGAAGTAGTTCTTGATGATGATGCAGAGCTTATAGGTATTAAGAATTATGAATCATGTTTGTTGATTGGTTACTTCCCGATGACCCCGGATGGAAATTGCATTGTGTTGTTGGAACAAGAGGTGTAGGGAAAATCACCTTAGTCAAGAAAATCTTTCGTGATCTAGTAGTGAGCAAGAATTTTGATCATACTATATGGTTTAACGTTCTGCGGTTTATAATGATAAATGTTTTTTGGTCAAATGCATAATAGGTTCATGATGCTAGACACATGGTTCCAATGGATCAGCCTAAAGTTGCCTTAGAGATGCTAAAGAGGTGGACTAGAGGCACCATTTCTCAACATATGACTGAACCTGAAATTTTGGTCGCTTCAATATGATCTCTGATTACGCGTTTCATGGTTCTCAGATAATTATAAATGTTGCTCTATCCTGATGTTAGGTGGCCTCTTTAGCAACGACTAAGAATTTCGTGACGTTTGTCCAAACTTTCTTTACCCAGTGTATGTTTGAACCAAGCAATGACAGTAACTTTCTGGATAGCATTTGAGACATGATAAACGTTTGAAGCCAGAAAGGCATTTACAAGCGTATTAAGTTGTCTGTTGAGCTAATATTGTGAATAAATTAAGTTGGATTCGATTATATGAATGATCTGATATTCATTCAATTCGACTTGCATCGATTGTCATGAACTAGTTAGGATAGTTAAAAGCGATAGTTCAATTGTGTTTTTTATTGCTAAGTCTTATTTTAAATCTTTTTACTAGAGTTGTGCTATTGTTAGTAAGGTTTGAATTGTTAAAAATAAAAGAAATAAGTGTCAAAAACACACTTAAACTATACTTTTTTTTGAGTTTCATATCTAAACTATAGAGAGTGTGAGATTCATACCTAAACTATCACTAATTAGTTTGAGAAACACACCTATCTTTTATACCACTCTCATCATGTTGTGTGTAATACACTTTTTCTTTTATTTAAAAAAATTATCACATCACACTCTATATGAACAAAATAAAACATTTCACCTTGACAAAAATTAAATAAATTATTAGTATTAGTTAACATTAAAGATAAAAATTATTATCCAAAAAATTTTTTTTTTTTATAAAATAAAAAAGTAAAATATTTTTCTTACCCCACTCCATCACTTCCTCTCACCCCCCCCCCCCCAAATTAAATAAATTATTAGTATTAGTTAAAATTAAAGATAAAAATTATTATCCAAAAAAAATAATATTTTTTTATAAAATCAAAAAGTAAAATATTTTTCTTACCCACTCCATCACTTCCTCTCCCCCCGCGCCTATTTTTTTTTTGTTTAAATTTCTTTTATAAAAGTATTTAATTTTTTCTTACTTCAGACCCCATCCCCCTTCAAATACTAAAATAAAATAATATCATAGAATGAGTGGGTGGTTTTTTTTTTTTTTTTTGAGGGGGTGGGGGGTTAAATTTTATTTTTTTAAAAAACATTTTTTTGGGATAGTAATACTTTAATTTTTAATTAATATTAATATAATTTATTATTTAAATTTTGTCAAGGTTGAATATCATGTTTTTTCAAATAAAAGAGAGAGTCATTACACACACTATTGATGTGTGTTTCTCAAATTAATAAGTGATGTTTAAGTATGAAACTCACATTCTCAATAGTTTAGGTATGAAACTAAAAAAAAAGTATAGTTATGTGTGTTTTTGACACTTATTTCAAAATAAAATGAAAACATTTTAAATTTCATCTAATTTTAATATAGTTAACTTTAATACCAATTTAATTTTCTTAATTTGCAAGGCTAATCCCACCCCCTTTATTATTGATTAATTGAAGCTCCTCAATGAAGAAAAAAAATACAGTAAAATGTCGAGGAAAAGAAAGTACAGCGAAGACGATGACGAAGACGACACCTTTTACTACAGATACTCCTCCGCACCATCACCGGCGCCGTCGTCGTCTTCCGCCACATCCAAAAACGTTTCCACTTCAAAATCCTCTCACGGCGGCGGCGGCGGAAGCAGTGGGAGCGGTGGACTAGCTCCATCAAAGTCAACAGTTTACGTGAGTAATCTCGATTATACCCTGACAAATTCCGACCTCCATACAATCTTCTCCACTTTCGGCAAGGTTGCAAAGGTAACTGTAGTTAAAGATCGGGTAACTCGAAAGAGCCGTGGGGTAGCGTTCGTCCTTTTCGTTTCTAGAGAAGATGCAATTAAAGCTGTGAAAGGAATTGACAAAAAAGTCATGAATGGACGAACCCTAACTGCGTCAATTGCTTCTGATAATGGCCGTGCAGCTGAGTTTATAAGGAAGAAGGTTTATAAGGATAAGAGTAAGTGTTATGAATGTGGGGAAGAAGGGCATTTATCGTATGAATGTCCGAAGAATCTGTTTGGGCCAAGGGAAAGACCTGAGCCACCGAAGAAAGGGCGGAGGGGTGGTGGTGGTGGAGGAGGAGGAGGAAAGGGGGGTGATGAGGGTAGGGGTGGGGAGTGGGAGGATGACGAGGAGGAGGAGGCGGATGATGAAGGGGGAGCGCGTTTTGATGACGATAATTGGGCTTCTGTAGTGGATAAAGGAGCAGAGGAGAGGTTATTGAAAGGAGATAATGAGGAATTCAAGAAGGAGGAAAGGAAGGAGAAGAGAAAAGGTTATTTTAGTGATGAGAGTGATGAGGAGGATTGACATTTTTTTTCTTTTTTCGCGGAATTAGATGAGGATAAAATCGAGCTTTTAAGCTTGTTTCTGAAGTTGAGGGATGATTTTCGATAGTGTTAAGTGAAGGTATTATAAAAATTTCGTTCCCTCCTTACTATTGTTTTGGTAATTGTTTAGTGTTATTTGATTTCATTGGTGAATATCAATATGATGTGTGATAACTATGATTGTGGAACTAGATAGTAGTTTGTGTAGAAATATAAAACTTATATAGCTTTAAGTTGTGTCTTGTTGACTAAATGTTGTTCTTGGTAAAAGTTCCAATTTTTATGAACAATGTGGCTCTTTTGTTAGTTTGTTTTCCTCTTCCTTTGGAGTTTGAGTTGATCCCAAGTGCGGAGAGTCCTGCTCTAACTAGATGGAATTATGCTATATATAGGTTTAACTAAATTATGGTAGCATTATAGAAGTACTCATATGTGGTTTCGGAAAGTAGACTTTTCTTTTTGCAATGAAATTGTAACCATGATTCGTTGGATCTGTTTGTAAGTTTTATAACTGCTTATTTCGGAGGTCTTCACACTTCGAACTCTCCTGAAACTGAATTGCAAGAATTCATCTTTTTGCTATAAGGCAGTCTTCCTTTGATATGTCTTATTGAAGACATCTAGTGGTCTTCTCCAGAGACTTGATGAAAACATTTGAGAATTTCCAAGGCCATTAGGTATGGAGGTGTATATGAATACTCCATTATTTCTTATGTACTTCTCTTGGAAACCATCGTTGACACCAGAATGTCTTTATATAAAGTTTATTACGTTAATGATTCTTTTAATAGAGTGTTTTCCTCTTAAAGTGAAATAGTCTATCAAGGTGGCCTCTTTTTTGGCTGTCGTGTCATAGAGGGGTTCCTAAATTCGCCAGTATTAGCATTAGATAGTGAGAGAAAGTGCTAGAAAAGGGATCACTGTGTCAAGTGTAGTAACAATGGTGCCTCAATCCCTAAGTAGGCGTGATTGGCTATATGAATCCTCTATACCCATTCGAAACCAACATTTGTGTAGCTTTGCAGAATAGTTGCTTTTTCTGCAGCTTGGTAATGCTATAAGCAGTGTAATTGTGCTTTAAAGCGGCATATTTGAATCAACTTACATTGTCACCATTTTTTCATAATTGCAATCCAACAAGACAAGTTAGTCTGCTTGCTCTTTCTGCATTAAGAATGTGCCTCGTGACACCAATCTTACGGGAAACAAATTTGCCGAATGTAGTTACTCTATTGCATTTATAACAAGGTGTTACTTTAATCGAACAGCTCCAATTCTGCAGCAGTGTGCTTAATGTTGATGTCTTATTTCAACGCTCTTTCCAGAGTTTGCCCCTCAACCTCTTTTCAAATACATGAACGTAACATACTTCATTTTTGTATTCAATGTTAGTTCTCTGTTATTCATACATAGTGTCTTTTCTTCTCAAGTTGCTCGTTTCTCCTTTTGCTCGTAAACATGTTTGTTGTCAGTCTTATCTCCCTCATTCTTCGTCATTTTTGGTCAGGGAATTGGAGGTTGCTAAGATTTTTGATGTCCTTGTTATATTTCAGAATCGCTTCAAAGTTTACTTCATTGGAATAGATCAACACTCAGCGAGAGCACCATATTCAGGTACTTCAAGCATGTCAATGCAAGCCATTGTATGGCACTCCTGTTTCTCGGTGGATCAACAGGTTGACTCGTTAGTTAGGTTGTTCTTTACTCGAGGAGGGAAGTTATTGAACGTTGCCTGTAATATCGAACTTACCTGAAAACAAAATGCAAAATTTCATATGCATTGAAGATGTTATGTTACCAATTTCATTGTATTATTAGCTGGTCCAGCTTGATTTCCTTTCTTGCAAGGAAATAGATGATATTGATTTGCCTGACTGAAGCAAGACAGCTTCTGAAACTTGTGTTCGCGGATGAGATTTGTGTATATTCTATTTTTTTCAGATCCTACTTATGAAATTACATCGAGAGGATCGTTGTGGCAACTAACAAAAGAGACTAATGTCAGCAAAATACACGAAGACTTTATCTAATTAACTGGGGTACAATTCTTCTCCCTAGTCCAAATTTCAATTAAATGGTACCTTCAAAAAAGGGCTATTAAATAATTGGAATGTTTGAATCATTTTTTATGTCGAGTGATTTTCAAATTTTATGATCTTTAATTAAACATACGTATACCAAAATGTCTTTAAAAAATAAATTGAAAGGGAGAAACAATACATCAGGTCGCAATTATTAAGAAATTTGAGTAATATATGTCAAAGTACATTACGCCTTCAAGTTGTACCCGGTACCTCTTAAGGCTCTAACTCCTACCTCAACGAGGACTATCAACTTGTTTGTCGTACCTTTCATTTCGTTCGAGTTGAATTATATTTATCCTCTTACGATGAAAAAAATAGTTAACTATCTCGAAAAAATTCATATTGTCCATCCGAATTGTCTCAATTTTCCTTCGATACACACAATCAAACATCAATAATCTAAATAATAAACCTAAAAAATAAATTAGAGTACGAAAGTAAAGTTACTATTAAAAGGTGGATTAAAGAATAAAATATAATAATAATAAAAATAAAAAATAAAAAAATGGCACGATTACACCAATTTTTTCCTAATATAATATGAAAATTTTCATTATTTACGTAATGATAAATTTAGTAATTCAATCCGAGGCGAATTCGGGATTTCGAAAAAATAAAAGGAACAGTAATCAAATAACGACGAAAAAAGGAAAGAAGGAAAAGTAATCTTCCTTTTCTATCTTGGTTTGGTTTCAACATCTAACATAGTACAGACAAAAACCTAATTCTCTTGCCTATAATACTACATTAAATAGCCTTATACAATTGTTGTTGAAACCTATCAACGGGCCGAAGGAAGCTTCAAATTTTCTACTTTGATCTGTAAGTTATTCGATTTTGCATTTGTTCTTTTTTATGATATTGTACTCACTATGGGTGTTTAAAGGAAGAGATGAACTTTTTTTTCTTGTGGGGTGTTCTTTAATTGGCTAATTGATGAAGAATTTAAGCTAAAAATTGGTTTTTGAGAAATGGGTTTTTGTTATCTTGGTGGGTATTGGTTGATTGTTAGATAATTGATAGAGAATTTGAGGTCAAAATTGGTTTTTGAGAAGTGGCTATTGGTTGATTGTTAGCGAATGATAGAGAATTTGAGCTAAAAATGGTTTTTGAGAAGTGTTTTTGTTATATCTTGGTGGGATTGGTTGTTTGTTAGATAAATGATTGAGAATTTGAGCTAAAAATTGGTTTTTGTTATATATTGGTGGGTATTGGTTGATTGTTAGATAATTGATTGAGAATGTGAGCTAAAAATTGGGTTTTGAGAAGTGGGGTTTTGTTATATCTAGGTGTGCCTTGGTTGATTGTTAGCTAATTGATAGTGAATTTGAACTAAAAATTGGTTTTTGAGAAGTGGGATTCTGTTATATGTAGGTGGGTATTGGTTGATCGATTGAACACTTGATTTTTTGGGGTACTTTAGAGTTTTCTCGAGGTCAAATAGAATCTTGGTTGGGGAGTAGCTCAGTTGGTTGGCTTACCGAACTTTCACCTTGTCGCCTATTGGTGAGGGTTCGATTCCCCATCTGCTAATCCTCTACCCTAATTATTTTTTAAAAAGTTAGAATCTTGGTTTTACTATTCCTCCTTCAATTTTACAGGCTCTAGATTTGCATTGTTAGGAAAAAGAATTTCAAGAATGTAATGTAAAAAGATACTTCCTCCGATTCAATTTGTGGTTGGTTTTGACTTTGACATGGAGTTTAAGAAAATAAAGAATTTGTTTTGAATTTTGTGGTCTTAAACTAAATATATGTAGGATGTACTAAATTTCCCTTCAATCTTGTGATTTTAAACGCGTCATGTAGAAAGTGCGAATTAAAGCATTGCCAAAAAAAGGAAAGAGACCTTTTTTTTTAAACGGTCTAAAAAGGGAAGTAGGACAAAAAGTGAAACTGAGGGAGCACTAATTTAGCATCAGTAGCGGTTTCCTGAATTTGGAATGTCTTTGTTGTTCAATTAGGTAATGTATATTATTGGGAGAAAGGGAAAACCTTGTATTTAAGGTGTAAACAAAATAGAAGCCTCTTTTTAGGTTACTGTACCCTCAGAAAGTTCTCGAAATCGAGAACAATTCTTAGTGTATTCCCCTTTTTTTCCAGTGTAGCAGCTTATAGCCGAAGACGGATGCAGTGTGCGGGTACCGGGCTCATATGAATCTAGTACTTATCACGCGAAGTATAAACTTGTATCCACTAAAATTGCAATGAATAGTGGATATGAACCCGTAGCTTTAAAAGTATAATGAGTGTTCAATGCTAAGAACATTAAAATTTGAACCCATAAAGCTTAAATCCCGGATCCGCCCCTGATTATTATTGAATCTTGAAAATGCTGAAATGATAGAATTAAAATTGCTGAATCCTATGTTGCTCGAACTCTTCATAAATGTCATCGGGTGCTTGTCGGACCCTTCAAAAGTAGTGCATTTTTAGGATCCGACATGGGTGCGGCAACATTTTTGGAGAGTCCGAGCAACTTAGGCTGAGTCAGTGTCCTTATTGCGTGACGCCTTCAATATCTTTTATCTGCATAATTTTTGCAAATTTACAAAATGGAGTTAGAATTATGGATATTAATTGATGGTTACCTACTTCATTCTGCAGGTTGCATAAATCTCATCTTCAAATTGGCTTATTAGTGGACATGATCTATGTTCAAGTAAGATATTTATATACAGGAAAATTAGAAACTATATTCCTTTTTTTTTTCTTAGGGAAAGTATTTAATTACATTGAAATTTCTTTCTCTGACCATAACTTGCATCTTATTGGCTACCCGTTATTTCTAGTTGTTGTGTCAAGAATGATATGTTCTGAGAAGATAATAAAATAAAATGAAGCTGCAAATCAAGTTTATGAAAATCTAAAGGAAAAATGTAATGATAACAAACGGAATCATGTCAATTGCTACTCTAGTGGAGTTTCTTACTGGTGATGTCTGGAGACTAATTTATGCTCAAAAGGAATGAGCAAGACTGATTACTATTTCTCGGACTGTCAACCGGCAACAGTTTTTATCTACACTTCCATTTTTTGGGGATTCATCCATATTGCTGACATGGTAGTTTACTTCAAAAGGATGTGGCAGGCACTTGTTGTTTCTGAATTTGCTGTGTCCAGTTTGATTTTCCAAAGTATACTGTAAATATATTCCCCTCGAGCTAGATAAGACAACTGCTTGGGTCTTGTTTGAGGTCATACTCGATCAGGCCTTACAGAACCTAATGATTTGATGGATTGAAACCCGAAATCTTTTGTATGTTGTGGTAGATTGATGATTTCAACAATATATTTTTCTTATATATGGTGGGGTTGGGGTCCTTTTTTTATCTGCTTTGAACAGTTTTCCCTCGAGCCAAAGGTCTATTGAAAACATCCTCTCTACCCCCAAGGTACCCTACCCTACCCTCCCTAGACACCACTTTGTGTAATATGTTGTTGTTGTTGTATGGTGGGGTTAGGAAGAGCCGAAGAGGCTAAGTTGGGTCTCACTGTAGTTTCTGTTTTCTTTAGTATCTTTTATAAGTTGATTTTAGTTCATTACCGTTCTGGTTCCCGTCATCAACTTGTTGGGTATGTGATAATCTGAGTCTATTTTCACGTCTTATTAGCAATATCCTCGCGGAAGTGTCTTTACGTCAAGTGTAATTCATGTTACGTTAATCTGCTAAAGCGGAAACAGAAAAACCCATCTGAGGGTACTTAGCTGATATAACCAAACCATATCTATTGAAGGAGGCGTATAAATGTAGCAACTAAAAGGTTGTAAAAAGCATGCCTGAGTTAGCATGACTTTTTGTGAAAAATGAACAATTATGAGCTTTCTTTGTGAATCTATTATAATGTCTATGCAAGCAGTTCATTCCTTATTTTTAAATCTGTCACTGCCTGTGGTTTCGCCTCGGTATCTTATTATCTTGCTGTTGTTTCTGTTTGTTGCTATTGCCTCTTTTTCACTGTTTGTTCAGCTGAGGGTCTTTTGGAAACAAACCTTTTTACCTTCTCAAAGGTAGGAGTAAGGTTTGGATACACTCTACCCTCCTCATATCCCACCTGTGGGATTACACTGGATTTGTTGTTGCAAGCTGTTCATTTCTGTTGCTGACCTCTGAAAATCTGTGCCTCATAAATTTCCATTTAGTTCGAGGATTCCTTCCATATCACAACTCCACCGTCAACCTTAGTAGGAAAGAACTTACGGCACTTGACACTTGACAGCTTGTAATTCAACCCACTACACGTTCCATTGGGTTGCTTGGAAGGATGAAAAAGTGGTTACATTCTATTTGTTTCTATTGATTCTTTAACATCGATTATTGTACTTTCTTGTTGATGTTCCTGCTTGTTGCTATTGTCGTCTTTTTCATCTGTTTTGAGCCGAGGGTCAATCAAAAACAGGCTCTCTACCTTTTCAAGATAGGGTAAGATCTGTATACACACTACCCTCCCCAGACCTCACTTGTTGTAGTTGTTATGACAACTGTTTTTGACTATGATTATTGACCTTTTCTGGCACAAGCTTAGATCCAGAAGCATTTCCTAGCTTTTTACCCGTTGAATTATTGCCCCTCACGTAGTATATAATTATTAAACCACTAATACTTATCGAAGTGGATGAACCGTCCCTAGAAATCTGGTTAACTTACTCATCATATAGAATACACGCCCCGATTTCTGACTCCTGATTATTTATCTGAACAAACTCTCATTGTTTTCTTGCCCCAGCAGTGATGATGAACCGTTGGCCTTCAAAAAAATGCATGAATTTTCCACAGTGGACGGCTTTGTAGAGATAACTGAATCCTTGGCGGACATGATAAAGTTCATTGCAAATGAGCCCTCTGTTGGGCTTTTCTATATTCAACAGCATTCCCAGAAAGCAGCGCCCAACCTTGTTACTCTCAAAAACAGTATTGAAGAAAAATCCCATGAAATGGCACTTCACACGGAAGATTCAGATGATTCCATCACCGTGATCAGGTCGATGAAGGAGTGTGGCCTTCCAATTGCTAATGGTATGATCAAAGATCTCAGACATACCCTGGCTGTCATTTCAAAGAAACAACCAAAGAAGGGATTAATTAGCGGACCCAGTTCAAGTTTCCCAGTCGGTATAGCTACCTCTTGGAGTCCTTCCACCTGGGTTCGCAATACTGTTTCAGAAGAGGATGATAAGAGGACAGCTGGATATCTCTCGAATGTTTTTCAGTCCGCAAAACAAAAGGCTAGTAACTTCAAATGGCCTCAGTTAGAGACCGCAGAATCTCAGCCAGCCAAGAGTGAACCATCTTCATCAGACAAGGATGAACCATCTGTGACTCGTACTAATGACGCGCTATTAGCTGCAGATGTGAGCTCTTCGTCCTCACTTGGACGGGCCAATAGTGAAGACTTAACATTGTCAAGTCAAACTGCAAATGAGCTACAACAAGAACAGGTAAACAAAAGCATGTCCTATGATCAACTGCTGTCTTTAACCGAAAACTTTGATGAATTCAAAGCTGATAAAGAAGCGAAACTAGAAGAGTGGTTGGGAGGGACATTGAAATCGTAATGCTGGTCCAGAGAATAAGGAAAGCTGAAGTCCTTTAGCTCGATTGAACTCTTAAACATCGACGATACTTTTCTTTTGAAGGAAACTCTCTTCCTGTATCATGATTCATATACTTTATTATACTAGATGAAAAATGTAAAAGTGAGAGTTCATTGTATAAGTGGAGTGTGGAGCAGCAGTAAAGTTGTCTCCGTGTGACCTTTAGGTTGCTCTGGATAAGCTGTCTACAGCACACCCTTTAGAGGTGCGGCCCTTCCTCCCTGACCCTGCGTGAATACAGGGTACTCAGTGCATCGGACTGTCTTTTTTTTCCGTCCTAGTTGTGTTTGTACATTGAGGAATGTATTTGTTTGCAAACTGCTTTAGCTGATTATTATTGTGTTCTGAGTACTCAGTTTCATGGTTCAAACATGAAACCAAATAACCTAAGGGGTCACTTGGTTCGTATACTAGTTATAAATTTTCGAGTTAGCACAATAAACAAAACACTCTTCCAACTTGATGCCGCCCTTGAATCTGCACGTACCGACTTGATTATCCCCTAAGATAAAGAGGATATAGAAGCAGATTTAGTTGCAGGAGCAAGTCTACCCTCCGTCTGTATTTACTTATCCACATTTTGACTAATTAATCACTATCGCATTTTATGATTACTTAACCTTTTAATTGAGAAATTTTCTTTTACCATCTCGTCTATGTCACGTTAACAAAGTTGTAAATACCATTTTCAAACCTTTTAACATGACATTAGAAATATCATAAAACTTCTTTTTAATTTTTCTGTGAGGACGGGAGAGGGGACAACACTAGGAATCGTTTGATAGCTGGTTAGAGTTATACAACCCACATTAATTACTTACAATCGACAATTAGAAAAATACTCAATACAACTCTGTAAATAAGAAATTTCATTCACTCTAAAACTATCGTCAAGCCAAGTAAATATTTTTCATGATCAAACGAGCACATTTTATTCTTCAGTAAATCTTTACTGCTTTTAGATACAAACAAAAATAGCAACTAAAACTGCTAAGGTTAGTGAACTCCTAAAAATTGCACTATATATATACACAATGGGATTGAAATCCCAAGAGGATGCATGCCTTTTAAGTTACCCAGCAGTATAACTTGCACACTAGACAGAACAACTGCAGACTGCAGTATTATAAGATGGAGAAGCAAGAGAGCTTTTTCTTGGCCTAGTCGTTCAACCTCCGGTTCTCAGTTGTAAAATATGCATAGCGCTTGAAGACGAGGAGTAAGGTGAAAGGTGTCAAGACGACAATCACATCCTAGATTCCCTGTTGAGCACCATTGTTGTGAAAGGCATCAAGCTGAAAATCATATCCTAGATCCCCCGTCAAGCACCATAGTTGTGAAAGGTGTCAAGCTGTCAATCATATTCTATATTCCCCGTCAAGCATCATACTTTCCATATCCCTATCACCTGCAGTATAAAGGTCAATAACCAGAGGATCAGATAGATGGTAAATTGCAGTTTTTCGTGCTCACGGCAGCTACTTTTACAAGAACTATCATGAAATTTAAGTAGGTTCTTGATGGTCCAGTAATACATTCTACGTATGCTAGTTTGCTATACGTAAAATGCCATAACAAATCTAAGGAGCATAGTGGGAGAATGGCATGAAGATTAATTATGTACAACAGGCAAGCAAAGAAAAGTGTCTGCTACCATAATATACCTGATGTATGCTGACTAGCCAAATTTCCAGTAGTAGGCGGAGCACATGTATCCGTGCTATCATCATACGTACTTCTGGGATATATAGGCCCATCACTATTGCTTCCTGTGTTCCCTCCAACATTCAAAAGCGGAGCGGTAGAACTACCAAAATTACCCTCAAACTTGTCACCAATGCTTGCATTGTAAAGCAGGTGTACAGAACTGCCCACTGATTTTGACCCCATGTCGTCATTTACTCTAATATTCAAACTTGGAGAAGCTACAGATCCAATAGCGCAAACTGGTTTAGGTTCCAAGTCAACATTCGTCAGATGTATCGTGGTAGTGCTGCTGCCAACTGCTTTAATCCTGCTGCTAGAAGCAGGGGAAGAAGTGGTTCTATTGCCTCCGCTTACAACTTTAGCCTTCCTGAAATAATTCAAAAACAGCATCCAGAGAAAGCTGAGATTCACTCCCAACAAGAAAAGAAAAGAACAAACTAGAGACAAAGAGAAAGAGGGTGGGTGCTCATACCTAACTATTTTTCGTTTGAGAGTGGTGCCTTTTGACTTCATGACACCTATTTAAGGAAGATTCTTTAGGCTTAAATTGATACGTGCCACAGTTTCTAAAAAGGAACAAATGAAGCTACTTGCTCTTTCCTCTATATTGAGAGAGGGAGGAAGAACGAAATAAATAAATAAATAAATAAATAAACAAATAAATTTTTTTTATATATATATATATATATAGAGAGAGAGAAAGGATGATATACCAGATTTAAGTGTACCCGGTTTGCGCCTTCCCCTCTCCGCCTTAACTGAAGCAATTATAGAATCAACAGATGGACCCAAACCTTTTCTACCAACCAGTTTCACCCCAAGCTTCTCAAAAAGGAAATTCAGCCTCATCTCATCACCACCTCTGACCTCTCTAAGGTCAAGGGCTTGTTGCTTGGATAACAAAGTATAAACATGAAGCTCGTGCTGGTTATTAAATTGGGACTGAAGCTGCTGAAAGAGTAATTTATTAGAAAGATGTCGACCAGGTCTTATTCCATCATGATTCCGTGTTTGGGGCCCACAGAAAGTCACTCTCAAAATTGCTGGTGACTCGAGATCAGAACTCTTTCTAGCAAAAATTAT
>JAJOOO010003655.1:0-21619 GCA_029582685.1 Solanum piurae
ACCTGCTGGTATGTCAGTGCCAGCACCTGCACGTCCATTTTATCCGACAGTGCAGTCTCTTCCCGCTCCTCCTGAGGAATGTAACAGTGCAGTAACTGGTCTTAGAGTAGCAAGGCCTCCGATTTTACCTGGTTCATATGTACCTAGTGCTTATGGTCCAGTGTTGCTTCATCCAGGAGTGGTTACCATTCAGAACTGGAGTCCTTACTCAGTAATATAAAGATTTTCTCTCTATCAACCTTCTACAATTATGTGTAATCTCTTTTTCTATGCGGTGATTAATTGACTTTTGCAGGGACCAGTAAGTCCTGCACTATCTCCCGGTGTTCATCCCTCTGCTGGACTGACATCTGTCTATGGGATGTCACAGCTAGCATCTTCTCCACATGCCTTTGCAGGGCCTTACTCGCCATTACCCCCTGCTGCTAGCCCTTCAAGCAAAACACAGAAGGAAAAGAGTTTTCCAGAGAGACCTGGTCAATCCATATGTCAACACTACGTGAAAACTGGGGACTGTAAATTTGGATCATCTTGTAAGTTTCACCATCCACCTGACTGGATTGCATCAAAGACAAACTGTGCTATCAGTCCCATAGGCCTTCCTTTGCGTCCGGTATGATAATGCTTCTTCTTTCTCCATTTTTGTTTGATTTGACATGACGATTTATTATCTAATCTGGGTAAAAACTTGTACACTGTTATTGCTAAGTTTTCATGTCCTGGCGTCATTGTGCTTGAATTGCCACTAGATTTTTGTGTCTGGAATATTTTGTCTACATTCAGTTCTGACGCTTCATAGTATTGATCTTTATGTTGTGTTTTTTCCTTTGTGGATTTTTGTCAATTGCATGCTAATGTGTCATTAATAGTAACATATGCTGGACTTTGAGGTTCATTACTCATGGATCTGACCAGAAGTCGATGATACAAAAAAGAGGGGAGAAATGTACAGGAAGATGATTGTATTATGATTGCTGTCTTGCTTAAATTTGGTGCTGACTTGTTATAAATTTGTGTTTTACGAAGCTGCATTAGCCGTCTCCCTTTCCTTTTGTGATAACCGAGAAATTTTTTAAGGGTCCAATGGAGTATGTTTTGAAACTTGGTGGATAATGGACCTACCTCTCTAGCCATCTCAACTTAAATGCCAGGCTTTTTTATGCAACATAGTTTGAACTTGTGACGTGCACCTAACCCATACATCACACATATTTGCATTAGCTGTCTCCTGCCTTCATTTTGATCATTACTTGTTCAAGATTATATCTTCATTGTTAAAACTCAATAGCATGAATTAGTGTTCGGATTTTTGTATATTTGCTGAATTACTATAACATTCTCTCCTTGTAAACTTCTGAGGTAATGGTGTCTTTGAAGAGGAGGATCTCCTAGTTTAGTTCCTTTTAAATGTTTAAAAGTCCCATGCAGTTCTCTAGAAACTTCCTTTAACTTAACTGAAGTGTTTGTATTACCCCATTACGATATGAGTTAACCAGGGTTTGCCATGAGACTGTCATGTTTATTCATGCCCCGTTCTTGTTTTATTGTATGATGTCATACAAAAATGTCTCTATTCAACATGAAGAAAATCAATGGATGTGTAATATGTTCTGCATCAACATGGGAATCGTAGGTTTGTTGTGTTGTTATTGGTTTTACTTGTTAGCAATTGGCAGCACACGTTCTGTGAGTTCAGTTCTTTCCTAGCCTCCCCGGATTTAAACAAAGAAAAAATTGACCTAATAGTTACATCCATGAAGGGAATTCTAAGTTAGTCGATGATGGTTTTTTCTTTTATTGAGTTAAATTTAATGAACTTAACTGTGTGCATTTGGACTTACATTTACCAAGATCTTTCTACAATTAGAGAGTGATGAATGTTCGCCTCTATTTGGTCTTAAAGAAAATGATGAATCTAAGCATTTTGTTGCCAATGCACAGATGCATGTATGTCGTTACCTCCTGTGATGGTTGCTTCTATAAATATGCTGCTATTAAGACTTACAGGCATGAATGCTTTGTTTATTTGAGCAATTTCTTTTGTGCACAGTAGGTAATAATTGTTAAGTACGGAAGGTAATGATCTCTTTATTCCTTTCTTCATAGCATGCTTTTCCTAGTCATTTTTGGAACTATTTATTGAACTGGGAGAGATTTAGCAGCTTGTGTTCTCAACTACCATCATTATAATCGCACACATATGGAATTGCTCATGCTCAACTGCAACAGTTGAGTTTTCATGATGTCAACATTTTGCTTATTTCAAGGAGAGGGAATCGACTGATTGCTACTGTGTCTTTACCCATGTAAAAAGTACTGTAATGGTTTATATAGTTTCGTGCTTGTCTGGAAAATGATGCTGTTTGAAAGTATTGCTTCCTGTTACGTCTTTGTGTTTGAGCGTTCCACTGATGTACATTTTTAAAGCAGGGGGTGCAGCCTTGTTCCTTTTATCTACTGAAAGGATTCTGCAAGTTTGGCAGCGCTTGTAAATTTGATCATCCTATGGGAACAGTGCAATATAGTTCATCAGCTTCTTCTCTTCCTGATTTACAAGTTGCTCCCTACATGCTGCGATCTTCCTTCACGTTGGCTCCCATGTTGCTGCCAGAGTTACAAGCTGGATTTGTTACAGGCTCAAAAGTGGACGTGTCTTTATCTAGAGCACCTTCTTCGATGAAAGTACAATTGGTACAGTTAACCTAATACTTCCTTCGTCTGGGACTTTCGATCTCCAATATGCAGTTGTCAAGTAAGGGAAGTTCACCATTGAATTTGAAGTAAACTCGGAGCACTATGTATTATTCTCCCCTGCTACTTTGGCTGTTATACTATAATGTTGTCGGGAGTTGAAGTTGTCTTTTGTTATCCCACTGCTTGGCATGAAGATTACATTGGTTGAGAAGACGAAAATCTGTCTTGTGAAGTAATAAGACATATTTCTCTTTGAAATTTCTTATCATCACGAGACTGCAAGATTCATATGTTTATGTTTGCTAGGACCCCACCCCCACCCCCGGATTTTGAAGTTGTTATTCTTTTTGAGTTTCACCCTTGTTGACTATGACAACAGTCGTTATGTTTTGCTCTCTCGTGACCCCTACTTTAATCCAAAGAAATAAAAGGCCCCTACTGAAGATAATTCGCCAAATTATAGTTGATTGACCGGCTCTTTTTGAAGTGCCAGTCTGGTACATTATGAAATGAACCCAATGCTGGGACCTTGCAAGTTATGGCCAATATAGAAGAGCCTTAAGCTGAATTCCATCTACATGTGTTGGAAGGGATTAGCTAGTGCCTTTCCTTGAGAGCCCAGTTGACATTTATGTCAGTGTTATACAATTTTTTCTCTCTAGAAAACCATCTACATCCACCCAAAACTCAAGCAAGATCATATCTAACAACTTAGAAATGGCCAACATGTGTGTTGCAGACAAATGCTAGTCAATCTATTGGATCAAGTTAATAAAAACAGTATCCAACGGTAGAGGAGAATCAACGATAAGATGAGCTAAATTTACTCTTTTTTTTAATCGACGAACAATTGATGGAATGAGTAATGGTGCTGGGATTATAGCTTAGAGATGAATCCATCAACAGTCACCAGGGCTGGAAATGCCACAAAAGTTCTTAACAAAGAAGACTTTGAAGGGTTTTAGTACCACATAGCTATGGCCTATGAAGCTCTCGTGCACACTAAACTAAAACGTAAAATAAGATGAAGAAGTCCAATTGAAGCCACTTTGAGTGATAGCCAGGGTCGGATCTACAATATAACATGTAGCCTGTAGGTTCACGTGAACCCAATAGCTCGAGGTTCTTGTAGAAACTCATAAACTTCAAATCTTGGTTCTGCCTTTGGAGATAACCCCCAAAAGAAAGACATTGTGATTCCATTTTGACATTGTTCAACAAGAGGCTTAAGAATATAAAAGTTCAAACTACATGAAGCTATAAAAAACTCACACTTGTTTATATACCTTTAAAGTAGAAGTTTGAGTGAGTATCTTCTTTCAAGGTTACAATCAAAAGACAATGCAAGAAAGAACTTCACTCAACACATCAACATCCATCAAACTCAACACTATATACTCTTTTCTTATTCACACTAGAGTACAACATCAAGACACTGAACGACGCCTTCTCTTCTGAAAAAGTAATCGACTTTCTGAGTTAGCTTTCCCCCCTATTGGCTTTAAATCTCTTATTCTGAATAGTGCATTGATCTTGCTTAGTTTCTTGGTGAATGACTTGAATAACTTGTTAGCAGGATGTGACTTTACTAGCTCCTGTTTCATGGATACGTGATCTTTCTCTAAATCTGTAAGCCTCATTCTCATTCTTGCAACCTCGAGCTTCAGTTCTCTGTTTTCTCTCCTTACTGATGCGTAGTTATCTCTTGGAGAGATGCATCCACTTCCTGCTCCACTGCCTGAACGCTGAGGGAACTGATTATTCATCCCAAAGAACTGATTATGCCCTCCGTTCATCGCGTTTCTCAGTCTGATTTGTTCAAAGTATAGCACTTGGACCGCCATTTGCACAGGTAACCGTTCATTTTGAGCTGCGTGACTGCAAGCTTCTTGTGATAGTTTCTGACAGTCAATAGATTTACAGAGTCTATAGCGTTCAGAGTCCTTAATGTTTGGATGAACCTGCCATGAGAATGTTATGCATGATGTTAAAACAGTCTATAATGCAAATACATTTGTTAAACTCCTTATATAAAACGGGCAGCTCGATGCAATAAGCTTCCGCTATGCACTGGGTCTGGGGAAGGGCCGGACCACAAGGGTCTATTGTACGCAGCCTTACCCCACATTTCTGCAAGAGGCTGTTTCCACAGCTCAAACCTGTGACCTTCTGATCACATGGCAACAAGTTTACCAGTTACGCCAAGGCTACCCTTCTGTTAAACTCCTTATATGATAACAATAATGAACAGGTGAGTGGGAACATGTTGATGAGGTTAAGTAGCTTACCTTGAGGAAAATATCGACAGCTCGATATAATCCATCATAAATTAGACGTGCGTGATCTGGGAGTAACTCTGCAAGTGCTATATACTTCGATGGTGTTAGGTTTGAATCTAGTGCAACTTCAGCCAGATAGTTGTCCAATAATTTTGACACCTTAACGATTGAGCTATGTTTGGGAGATCCAGGACTATCAAAGTCGTAAACCATTTCACTTTCATCTCTTAGTGGATTGTCCTCTTCATCATCCTCATCCAAATTCAAGAAAAAGGAAAAGATCCTCAATATAGAATCTATGTCATAAAGAGGGCTGTGATTGTTTCCATGTGGATTTGCAGGTATGAGAATATCTTCAAGAATTGACTGATCTAGCTGAAGACCGATGCGCCTCTCTAGATCAGATCTGCATGAAGTAGAAGCTGATGCTGCTATTGCAGATTTTAACAAACTTGAAAGAAAAGCCATTGGCACTGTGCTTTTCCTGGATTGTGTTGGTAGTAAGCTAGCTATTGTTTCGACGATGATCCTTTGTCTTTTTTGCAAATCCAAATCCAAGTAACTTCCTTTAACCAACTGAGGATCCTTAATGAAGATCCCCTGAAGAGAGTTTTGGGCATAGTTTATCAAAATTCTGCTTATAATGTCTTGTTTAAGACCTTTTGTTTTTACTGCAGACAGAACTCTCTGAAAGAAATCAAGATTTAGCACTGCGAGTGATTTTCCCCACCAGTCTGATGGCGTCTCCGAATCAAGACATTGAACAGGTTTGGGTGGGAAGTTATACTCCAGCTTTGACAAACCAGATGTTAGCTGTTCTTTACAGGCATTGCTTGCAATTGCGTTAATTAAACGACTAACAAGATTGACTTCTTCAGATACCGGTAGTAATGTTTCACAGCGATGAAGAACAGATATCGAGTTGGATATGTTTGGGAATACAATATCCTTAAGGAATACCTCTGTACGAGTTTCCAGGTTTTTCTCGGAGATGTCTTCTGTCATTTCCATGAACTTGGCTGCACATCTTAGTAACGCCACGTTTGATATGGTTATCTCAACGTTCACTCCATAGCAGAACTTTGCAGCAAGTTCAAATGCATCAGATCCACCAGGAAGACCAGTTAGATTGAGTCTTGAAATCTTTGTATCCTTCGCGTCCAGCAGCAGCTTTCTAATTCTTCCACTTCGAGATACCAGAGGAAACTGCAAACAATGTCAAGTTACCAATCACATTAGAAATGTCTCTGAGGTACTGCATCTGCCTATTTACTTTTCATTTTCCTCACTATTTCGACACCATGAATTAAACTAACTCTGTATGGTCACGACTGCATTGATATCGTTAACTACTCATAACAGCTAGTACTTCAGAAATCATTTTAAAGCTACTTTAGACTAGCCATTTCTTTGCATAACTTCTGCTTTACATTTTCAAATTACACGAGAAGAAGAAAGAATGAATACTTCAATTTTTGTACCTTGTGAAGAGCAAAACTGGCTGATCCGACTTCTATAGTAAGATCACTAGAAACATCAGATATTGGCCTGCAATATAAGATATCATCATTGATCAAAAGTTGGAAACTAGGGAAGCATCAAGAAAAGCGATAAAATGAACTTCTCTGTTTATATTTTTAGCCTAAGGTTTTACACACGCGCAACTTACATTCCAAGAATATAATGCTGGATATATCGAGTCTTAAAGCTATCTAAACTCAAGCATGTATCAGCCTGATCCTGCGCTTGTACGTATGATCATAGTTTAGGACCAAAAGTAGCATAAAACACAATCTTTGATGGATACAAATGTTAAAAACAAAGTTTACAGTACTCTGTGTGTTCTGTTTTTGGATCCAATTTAGCAAGTCACAAACATCTTCTGCTGTTTTTCGAATTTGTTGCTGGTTGTGATTTATCTTGTGGTGTGGAGTAATCCAACAGCTAATTGCAAGACTCATCTGTACTATAGCTAGAGGGCCCTCATAAGATACACTTATTGGAAACTAGGAAAATAATTATTGTTGTATACACAACCATTCACACCAATGAGCCGAGCATCTATCAGAAACAGTCTCTCTGTGTACTCACCACTCTCTCCAGATCCCACTTGTGAGATTACACTGAGTATGTTGTTGTACACTGTTCAGACCAACTACCCGAGGGTCTATTGGAACAGTCTCTCTACCTTCGTACTCACTATCCTCCTCAGACCCCACTTGTTAGATTACATTGAGTATGTTGTTGTACACTGTTCACATCAACGACCCGAGAGTCTATTGGAAACATGTCTCTGTACCTACTTACTCACTACACTCCTCAGATCCCACTTGTTGTACACCGTTCACACCACATCTTGAAACAAGAAAAATTGAACACAATGGACTTAAAAACTTAAAAAAGTCAGATATTTGATTGTCATTTTCAATGATTGCAGCCTTAGAAATTGTTCATCTATAGTCAATATCCAGATCATATGATATTCAACTTAATGATATGATAGAAACTCTACAATCTTAGATTTTAAAGTAAGTTCCATCACAATCAATTTCAAATAAACTATAAAGTATTTTCCATGTTCACTATAGTCAGCACTTGAACATGGTCTTGTCATAAATACATTTAATTATTTTAGATATTTTGGTGGTTGTAATTCTCTTGTACTACTAAACTTCTTCCTCACAATATCTCACAAGAATTCATGCTATCATCACCAATAATTCACCGAACCACGATTTTTACTAAAGAAATTCAAAATATAAAAAAATAAACACAGAAAAACATAATTTCAACCTTATATTATACAACATAATATTCCAACGAAAGAGGTTCAGATGAATCCCCTTACGTCCCCTATCTCCGACTTGTGTCAAATGTGTTAGGTGTTCTATGAAGAATTATTTGGTACCCCAAAAACTCTAACAATCAACATGTCACACACTAGATTAAACTACATTGACAAAGTAATATTTATTTTTTACGCTGTCAGTGCATATAATTCGAGTATAAAAGAGAGAATAGTATTATATATTACCATTCAGTAATATGTCTTGCACTAGAACTCGGTCGAAAAGATCTCTTCCCAGATATGCTTGGCTTGAGTTCAGCAACAGTGACAACTCCCATCTTCTTAATTTACAAAATTAACTTCACAATACCATTAATCACTCTCTAAACAAAATCACTATGCTTTTAATAGCAACTTGTAATTGATTTAAAGGACCTATTAAAGCTAATTATAATCCTAAATTAAGCTAAAAACTTTATTTGCTGGCATGTTGTGTCACTGTGAAGGGAGAGTAGAAAGGCAGAAAGGTGGAGTTAAAAGAAAAAAGTCACATGAAACCATGCAGGAGGGAAGAGTTAAAAAGAAAAAAAAAACATTGAGTTTAAGTTATATAAATATCTAAAAGTTTTTGTACTATGACTTTAACCTTTTATATAAGTAAAGAGTGGATTCAGAGTTTTGAGTTTATTACGTTATGAATTCTAGAAAAGGCATTTTATAGTTACTTACTGTGTTCTGAATAAATTATTTGTATATCAGTCAATAGTTTTCTTAACATCAAACATAATTTTAACTAAAGCTACTGAATTTTTGTTGAATTCGTTATTAAAATTCTAACTCCACTTCTAATAATAGGCAATGGCGAATGGAGCAATATAATCTACAAATTAAATTCAACCCCATATTTTCGATACGAAAAATAGATATGTGTGTGAAAAGTTACTCATGTTTTAATTTTTTAATGTATAATTGAAAGGGTAACAAATTTGATTGTAAGAATCAAAGATTGAAACCATCAAAGTTAAATCTTGAATTTGCTCTCAATAGTAGGTAATACTTTATTTCTCAATTATTATATCCGTCTTGTTCTGAATAAAAATAATTATTATAATAGTTATAGATCAATTTAAACTATTGTAGTGTAAAAAATTATAAAAAAAGTTAGTGCACAACATTTATACTCTAAATAACATAAAAGAGTTGAAAATAGTGATTTGATTTTTTAAATTTTTTTTGGTTGTAAAAAGTCGAGGATTTGTTGCTACTTTTCGGTGAAAGGTGGGAATTAATTATTATATATTTTTCACTAGTAGATGTTTTTTTTGTTTTCTTGGAGATGGCGGGATTCTCGAATTTTTGCAATGCTTTTAGGGTTTGTAATCATGCCTAGTGAAACCTATTAGTCTTTTTAAACACCAAATTTAATTAATCATGTCTAAAGTCATTAAAGTTGATTAAAAAAGCAAACATTAGTTGGATTAATTTGTCCTTTTTTATGTGCACAACCACAGTAAGTTGGGGTAATTATGTAGTTGTAGTTTTTTTTTATATATAATTACGGTGTTTGGGTCAGCTTTTGTACTCTTTCCACCAAGGTTAGGACAGATGAAAAAAATCACCTAATATTTTTTGTCTTTGCTGAATTTTATACTTGAGATCTCAAGATTCTCAATTATTTCATTGATCACTAGGCTACATCCTTTGGTGTGTGTAGTTGTAGTTCTTTATTAGAATTCTATTACAAGGTATGAGATTTGAGTTTCGTATTAATTTAATAAGAATTGATATGAGATTTATATATTCTCGACTTCTTCTTTGTCAATAACTAGCTCTTGGGGTATAATTTTTCCTGAATCGTATTAAAAGTATCAAAGTGCCCATTGCCACAAAACTATAATTCTATACCCACATAGTCATTAAAGATAGTATGAGATTTCAGTCTCCACATCCAAAAAGCTGATATAAGGTTTATAAAGCCTTAATAACTAGCTTTTGAGGCGTGATTCTCCTAATGTTATATCATCTTCCCTATCAAAATGAAATTTGCGAGTTCACAACATAAATGTTAATATAATGAATTTTAAACAATTGTAATAATCATCCTTTTTGGGATATGAATAAAATAATATTTAATCATCACCGTTAAATAACAATTGGACAAAAAAAAGTTTTTTTATTCCTAGCTGGCTACTGGGCCATTGGATCCGTGCACGCCTTAAAAATAGTGAAGCAAGAATTATTCTCCTTAGTTAATAATTGCATTAGGGATTTACTTTTTTTTTAAAAATAAAATAAAATCATTTTAGTTGAATCAAGCATTTTTCATGTGAATTTTAAAATTTGTAAATTCTAGTTTAATTATTATTATATTAAGAACCCTGGTCCAGGTTCATACAGGAAATTAGATATTTTAATCTGTACGTTCCACAATTCATCATTATATTCTATTTGAGATTAAAGGGTAATATTTAGTGGAAATGCATTGTTGGGATCAATCATGGCATGGCCCATTTGTGTGTTGCTCCTAAATTAAAATGCTATGGGAGCAATGATATATGATGACCCCATCAAAACCAAAAATTCTCCGGCGGAGAAATTAGTTATCTCGAGATTATTATTTTTAAATTAATTTATCCCATTTCTTATATGAGGCAAAATAACACCAAGTTTAAGTTATAAATTTATATATGGATTAGTTATACTTTCAACCAAATTAAGTATATATTTAAATTTAAACTTTATCCTGAAATATCTATCTTATAATCTCATGAACCAAACGGCAAAATTATGTACTTACAAAAAATGAAATATGTGTGTACAATAAGATCATGACTTAAAAGATAGATATATAACCGTATATTCTTAATTATACTGATCGATAATATAGAGAAAATGATAATTATTTATTGTAACAAGTCAATAAATTAAAAATATTTGTTATTACTGTTAATTATGTGTACTGATTTTTTCTATAACATTCTTGTTTGTTTATGATGGTTATAGTGAAACATTATTAAGAAGAACATATAATATAATATAATATAATATAATATAATATTATATGAAAGATCAAATGTTCCACGAAAATTATCGCTATAATAAAATATTTTTATAAGATAGTTCTTACAGAAAGATTTAACGAGCGTATAATTACTTAATTAGAAATGGAGTATTTGTTAGTGCTGTCAAAGGCTGTAGTTAACAGGTTGGGATCATATGATCAGATTAGCAAATTAAAGTATTAATCTTGGTTTTAGGGAATTGTAAAGTATATATCCTTTTTTTTTTTTTTTTTTACTATAAAAATAAAAATGAATTTAAGGTTGTCCAGGACCACACTGTAGGCTTTCTTCAAACAAGGAAGCAAATCAAGATTATATTATTCCTCAAGTTTCATTGGAAATATATAATAATAATAACAATAATAATGTTGTAGCAGCTTTTATGAATCATTACATATATATACACTCTGTAATATTATGAGATTAAAGTGGATGCACTACATTATAACAATGTCCATATATACATGAGTAATAATCTCTTCCTATCTTTGTTTTTTACTATATTTTGGTGGAGTGTTGATCAAGTGAGATGTTGAATAGAAATAAAATAATATTTTTTTATTTCATATTAATTGTTTATCGCCTTTTCTTATTTATTATTTCTTAAAGGATGGATAAAGAAAAAAAAGAGTACTCCCTTCCGTCCATATTTATTACTTGTCATTGTTATTTTTTAGAAGACCTAAGATAGAAATTCTTTTTCCACTTGTATATATCCTTACTTTAATTAATGTAGGGAGATATTAATTTAGTAAAATAAATAGTACTACTAATTTGAAAATCAAAAAATAATAATGAGTAATTTAGTTAAATTATCATTTTGTCAATATTTTCTTAAAGAACATATAAAGTGCAAACATGACAAATAAAATAAACATGAGGGAGTACTAGTTATATATTTCTTAAAAATTGTACAAAAATAATAAAAAGGTAGATAATATCGATTGGAGGGAATATTAATATTTCACAAATATATAACTATTTAGAAAGGGAAAAAAATGATTGAACCTAACTAGTTTGTTCTTGTTTAATTTGTGAGGGGTTGTTGAAGGATCAAAGAATGAAGAGCATGCAAGAGCAGCCAAAAGGGATATTGTTATCAAATAATGTTTAATTATTAGGTCCACAACAATTTTGTATAATTGGAACAACAAGCTTCTAGGATGAAATGTTGGTGGCTACAATCATGGCGTACACAAAACATACAACCCCACACAAGACATATTCAAAGAAGAAAACAAAACAAAACAAAACAAAGGAGATCCAACCAATAACATTAACCAAATATATTGTCAATAATCGATTCTGGTAGGATGGTTGAAATAACTTCATCCTTAATTAGAGGTTTCAGGTTTGAACTTTAGATATATTTATTTTTTTTTTGAGAGCGCTACCTTAAAGAATGAGCCCTGCAATGCGAATATAAATTAGTCAGACTCTAGTATAGATATCGGATACCGAGTGAGAAAAAAATTCCAAATAATTATTAACATAGACTGTGATGGCATGTGATGGTTGAAATATCTTTATCCTATTATCTTTTGGGAGTGCCACTCTAAAAAATGGACCCTTTAATGTGAATATGAAATTATTCGGACTCCAATACTAATATCTGACATGGAGTATGAAAAAAATAACTAAATAATTAAGTAATGTTGTGGAATGACCCTTTGGGCCCTTCACCAAAATACATCTTATTTGTTCTAATCAAGTCCTTCATTATCCCTTTTTGACATTACTGCCCTCTTCTAGGGCATTGAATTTTAATTATCTTTTCTTGTGAATTAAATCAAATGTTTCGTTGATGAGAATTAATGATGCACTATCATTTAAGGGGTATTTATGGGCTAATTAAACTAAAAATTACAATATTTTTTTTATGATGATAAAATCACTAAATTAATTATTTAAAACATCGTAACAATATATTCATTAAGCTATTTGTTAGTTGCCTAAAAATACAAATCGCTGAAAAGTCAAATTTTGAGCTGAAAAATTATGTCATCACCACATCATTTTGAAACTCAAGTATACATGTCCCATGAAAAACTTTTTATTAAAAAAAAATCACATTGTCATAGATATATTTTAAAAATAAATACTTTAGGTAAACATAAAATAATGAATCAATTACACTTGAATCCCTTAAATTTCACAACTAGCCACTAAAAATAACTTGCTCCATAATTATAATTTGTTATTTACGATCCATAGCTACATGTTAGATGTTAGAGGGAGGAGAGAGTCGAGCGAGAGAGGCAGAGAATGAAGGGAGGTGAATTGTATTTGCATATTTTTCGAATTGTATATATATATCTATCAGATAATTGTATATACGTAACTGATATACACATGTATTTGTATATCTAGCAAGCGAGATTGAGAGAGGGAGGAGAGAGGCGAGCAAGAGAGGGCAGAGAGTGGATAAAGACAAATTGTATTTGTATATCTGTCATATAATTGTGTATGTATATGTATAGTTTGTATTTGTATATGTATAAGAGAGGAGAGAGGTGAGAGAGAGAGATGCACGTAATTATAGCTAAAAAGAGGCTGCAAGTGATAATTAATTCAAACTATAGTTATGTTAGCTAATTAACTAGTATATATTTGCTAATTCGCGTAATTTTTCCAATTTATTATGCAATATTTTTTGGCGAGACTTTTCTTCTAAAAATAAAGATTTTTTTTCTAAAACCAAATAAAATACTAAAATATATAACTATATTATTTATTAGTTATAAGCTTCTCATATATTTGCATACCATAAGCACTAAAATAAAATGTGGATTAATATCATGTAATCAAAGTTTTCTTTCATAACTCATAATAAAAGGGCAGTAAAGAATTACTCATAAGTTGACAAAGAATGAAAAAAAAAACCTTTCTCATAGTAGGAAAATATCGTTAGATTTTTAAAAAATCAAATGAAATCGATTACAATCAAACCAATAAATATGTATTATATTGGATTTAGTTTTAATATTTAAAAAATTAACTAAATTTATTTGGTTTTGATTTTAGCCAAAAATCAATCCAAACCGAATTATGAACTACATAAAAATACTAATAAATCCTAACATTTGCCTACCAAAAAAATTAATCATAATATTTCAAGAATAAAACAATTAGATTGTACTTTAAAAATAATAATCAAACAATATATTATGGGACTTTATAGATTAAAAAAGAAAGAAAAATTACATAAATACTAAACTGAGATATCAATTATTATAATCTCTAATTCTTTTGGATACATCCCTATCGTCTCTCGGAAACATCCTTCCCCTCTCGATACATCATATACATCCTCTTATTAACACTCTGTTTGGATCATTGTTATCCATTGTTTCATAATGTATTGTATTGTATTGTACTCTATTGTACTGTATTGTATGGTAGATACAATGTTTGGCTAGACTGTATTGTTTGTTGTTGTTTAATAACATTTTTATTGTTTGGTTTGACTGTATCGTATTGTATTGTAATTTATAAATTTACTAAAATATCCTTAATTATTCTAGGGTAGGAGGTTTGACTAGAATTAAATAATATAAGGTAAAGGGTAAAATAGTATTATGAAATATTATGTAAAGATATAATGGAAAAAGAAATTAAGTAACAATGGAAACACACCAAATTGGTTGTTCCATAAAATGGAGGTTTTCATTGTTACGTAACAACGGAATTTAACAATACAATACAATACATTTTAAGTAACAATCAAAACAAACATTGTAGGTGTAGTAACGATACAATACAATACAATGGGTAACAATGATCCAAACATAGTGTAAGTGATGTATCATTTGTAATGTGTCCGTGAGTAATAAAAAATAAATTTTTTATAATTGAAAAAACTTCTGAGATATGATGGAGTTAGCCCCTAAAATGTATGAAATTTCTATTAGTTTTCTTTTGAAAAAGAGAAAATACATAAAATCCCCCCTGAACTTGGCACGATAATTTACTTTAGTACTTAAACTACACGGGCGTTTAAATACCCTCCTTAACATCTTTGAAGTGAATTTAATCCCACCCTAACAATACAATACCAGTCTCACACTGGGAAGTGCACTACACACACGCCTCATCAGGGTCACATCAGTGCCACATCAACGCCACATCAGATCCACATAAGAAATAATATTTTAAAAAAATTAAAAAAGAAAAATCAAATTTAATTTGGAATTATACTAATTTTTTTTTTTTTTTTCCTTTTGTTATTCTTAGTTTTTTTTATTAATTATAGTTTCATAAATTAATCTCGAATTAATTATTAAAATCCCCTAAATAACTAAATTTTCCCCATTGTTGTCCTCAAGTTCACCATCTTCTCATTTTCTCATTTTCAAAGAGAAATCCGAACAACCTTTGCAACTCTAAGCTATAACAATTTTTTCCCCAACTTTTCTTCTTACATGAACTAACAACAAAGTCTATAAAAACTTTTATTAAATTTCAATTTCAATTTCAGCTACTCCTCAACCCCCTCTTTTGAAGATCGAAAATATTATTTCCATAAGAATATTAGTTTTTTTTTGTAAGTTGGGTGAAGATTCTATGATCTAGTTTTTGTTGACTTCTTTAACGGATGATTTGACACTTTCTTGATGTCGAAAATATGTCGCCGGAAATCGTGTCGAAGAACTGAACATCAAGTTTCTTGTCAAAGAAGAACACAAAAACAAAGAAAAGATTAAAAAGGAGAAACAAAAAGAAAAGAAAAATATTGACATTTGGAAAAAAATGCTCTGTTGCAACTGGGTGTGATGGACTGAAAAAGAAGAAAGAAAGAGGAAGGTAGAAAAAGTAGGAAAAAAATGGATAAAAGAAAGAGAAATTTTGAATTAAAAAAAAATTATTTTTTAGAAATAGTAAAATATGGAGTAATTAATTTATTTTGTCATCCTATGAGAAGATGACACGTGCATAGTTTGAAACAGTTTTTTGTTTTTCTTTTCCATCTTTACGCGCCTGTAGAAAATTGATGATACAAATCTTGCCACGTCATTTTTTAGGGGGTAATTTAATTCAATTAGAACTACATTAGGGGGTAAAAATACGTCCAGAAAGTTGCATTGCTAAACTAATTTGTGCAGACAAGTTTGGGAAGGATTTTATATATTTTCCCTTTAAAATAAACAAGAGGAAAATAAGGACTTTACGAACCCGGTGGAGTCGGATCCTTTCCGACCCGAAACCGAGTGATTATCCACGGGCCACAACTCCCCCTCCCTGGCCCCGTTTCCCTGTAGCTGAAACCCTAATCGGACAGTAATTTTGTTGAAGTTTAGCACAGTTTTTAGGGGAAATTGATACGAATAGGCACAAGGAAGATGACTGTGTCACTGTCAAAACTCAGCAATGTGTTACCCTTCTCCAGGCTCTTCAGGTAATTCTAAATCTCATTCCTTATTCGCATAGCTAATTTGTACCTAGATGATATGGAATGTTAATTATTTCGGTTTTACACTCTTATATTTGATTGTTCGTATTATTGATTTATTTATGCTTTGAAATCTATGCGTTTAGTGAAGTATAGTTGATTCTGGGCGGTTTGAAATCTATGGATCTTTGAATAGTGTAATATTTAGCATTTGCAGGGAATTAACCTGAATAGCGATGGTAGAATCCAACTTATTTGGATACTAGATTGATAAATAGGCTTTGTTATCTTATCATTTTTATTGATGAGTCTGTAGTTAGATTTCCTTGACCACTGTTTTTCGATTGTTAGTTCGGTGACCACTGTTTACAGGGAATGTCTTTGATTTTCTCTCCAAAGTTTGGAACCAAAGTTTCTATCGTGAATTTTTTTTCCCAGAGAGCATCTCTTATTGCATTTTAGGCTTTATTCTATACGAACTGTATGTTCGTATTCTGGTGAGATTGGAAAAATAATAATCATATTTTGAAGCTATATTCAAGTATTTTCTCTCCATGATATTCTGGTCATAATGTACTGGATTTGCTGATCAGGTAATTTTATTTGATGGTTGTACTGCATTTTTAGCTGTATTTGGTTGTATTCAGCCCAACTCATGTGCACAATTTGTAAGACTTTGACGCATGAATGAAAAGGAAAAAAGCAACATAGAGACTTGAGAATTAAAATGAGCCCCACTGTAGCCAAATGCATTAAGAGGATTCATATGTCGATTCCAACTCGTGTGCAATGGAGGCATATTTGATTGATTGATATTATGCTTGCTACGAGCTTGATCCTTATATATTGACTTTGAGCCCTTCCCATGGTCTCTCTAACACATTGTTCCGTATATTATAATGTTTAAGCAACTAATCAACGAAGATAGAACATCTTAGAGCTATTCTCCAATACATAGCCTTGTAAATGTTCTAAGTGTTAGTACCCAAGCGTGTCAATGAAGTGGATTGAGAACCATGAAGTCTCAAGCAAAATCCCCAAGGGAGACAAAAGCATTAGGTGTCCAGGATCGAACTCTCCTTGAGAAGATTCATATTTGCATTACTTATAGCTTCCATGTTCGTAGACCAAGCGGATTTGGAATTGTCTTTCATTCCAAGGCATAACTTGTATTCATGCGCTTGGACAAAGTTATCTGGTACCTGTACTGGTGGGAGGTAGCAAGTACCCCATTGGATTAGTCGATGTGGCACAAGCTTGACCCAGGCACCACAATTATGAGAAAAAAATGGTCCAAGCGTTGGAGTTCTATATCTTACAGAAACCAATGTTTATGGCAGTTTAGTTATATAACTTCTCTGGTAGGATTACATTAGTTAATTCATTTGATATTTGAAGAGTAAGTAAATTTTAGAACTTATCAAACTCTTGAGTATTACGGAATTGTGTTATCAAGAAACGATAAACTCTTGTTTCTATTTAGGATTACCCTTTGGTGTTTTTGTGGTTCTTTGTTATTAATCAGTTATTGAAGAGTAGGTATCTAAATGCAGACTGATAGGACTTAGGAGTGTGCGGATTAAAGGACTCTTCAATTGGATTTGTCATAATTTTCTCTTTTAGACCAGAATGAGACACAACGATCAAATTGTGAATATGAGTTACTATGACTTCAGCATTATTTTGGTGTTTGTTTTAACAGGCAACTGGAGCTGGATGTGGAAACTGTAGTTAAGGTACTACAACCTGGTCCACTAGGCATTGTGGAACACAAATTTTCTGCTGAGGAAATACAGAAAGCCAGTGACACCGTTAAGCAGGCAGTGAGTAATTGGCGTAGGCAGGCTAACATTGAGAAACATAGCCCCATCATGAAAGATTTTATCGATGTATGAGAGAATTGTTTCTTCATTTGCTATCAATAATCTCATGAAAAGACAATAATGTAAATTTGTAAGCTCAATAGAAATAAACTATAGTTATGCTTATGACTAAAGCTCCAGTCGTTCTGTTTCCCAATCCATTGCCATTGCAATATCACTCAATACATGCTTTGACCATTCATCAATTCTCAGTTTCTTGACATCTTTGCACAGTACTTATTCAAGAAACTCGAAGAAAGTCATGTAGCGTATTGACAGTATAGAATATTGTTGTTGTATAATGCATATAGTTGTTCCTGTTAATATTGTTCCTTGAAGACTACTGCATATATAATGCAGCAAAACGAAAAGATGATAATCAAGATATCAAATGTGAGGGCAGTTTTTGCCTGATTACTCAGCTCCATGTTCCTTCCACCAAGTCGATCCACCATGTCTGGAACAGATTCCCAGTTTTCTACTTCTAGCATGCGTGGATCTTGCAGCCTCATTTTCATTTTCTCTGCTTCTCGACTTGCTGTCTCCTGAGCTAGTGTCCAATCATAGAATCGACGTTGTTCCTCATCACTCAGGACATCATAAATTTCTCTTAGTTTCATGAATTTCTCTGATGCTGCTCTTATAGGAAGGTTAGTTGTGTCGGGATGATACTCCTTTGATAGCCTCCTATATGCAGCTTTAATTTCCTCTAGATCAGCTGTTGCAGATACTCCCAAGAACCTGAATTTGAAACATTAGAATTATGTATACATGTGAACTGTGAGCCACACATTTGAGATAAGATGATAGCAAAGTTTCTGAAGATAGAAACGAGAAAATGAAAACTAACTGGTAGTGAGAATTAGCTGAACTGTTGAGCAGGTCTGAGAATTTTTCATCAAGGAGATTCTTTTCGTCTGTTTTGATTCGTTCTTGTGTGGACCGTGACTTACTCTCTCCTACCCATCCTTCATCTTCGTTTTCCCAGTGAATTCTTGTGTCAACACCAGGAGGAGCACGTTGTCGCCCAGTAGCCCCTTCTTCTGTTGCATAAACCTGTAAGCCAACACGGCGTTTTCTTTGTTTTGTTGTCAACCATCTGGTATCTGTTCTGTGCTCATTGTTGGTTTGGTTCCTTGAAAGGAAGGTGAATGGAGCTGGTGGAGCTGTTGCTGAGGCCATGGAATTGGAAATTTGTTTTGTGTCTGATTTGAGTAGTCTAGAGGAGGGGCTTTCTCATCACCTTGTCTTTCTGTGTGGTTGAGGAAATAACTAAACATTTTGTTTGCTTTTGTCTACATTTGTGAAATATCAATACTCTTGCATTTTGACTTTTGTACTCGTACTTAAAAGAGAATTTATCTACATTTTTTAAGGTACTAAAAAATTATAAAAGAACAAATAAAACAGTTAAAACTTTAGTAAGAGTTGGACAGGTTGAGTTATGATCCGCATTTTAGTCCATTTTTAATCCAAGTAACTTTTGGATGGATCAATAACCTGCTAATCAATTTACTAACTCAACTCATTTTAACCCGTCCAAATTCAGTCCAACCTGCCCATTTCCCACCTATAAATACAATCATACTCCTTAGGGTTTGGATGGCAAAAAGAATGAGTTAGTACTTGGAACGCAACACACTTGTTATGGGAGACCCCTTGCGTCTATATTTTCCTTCTTTTTTAAAAAATAAATAAAATATCATGTTGTTCAGGTCAGCTTACGCACATTTAAACTAATTTTATAGGATATCTGCTACCATTGATACAGATAACACATAACTCTATCCACCACGACTATATTTTCCCTATCTTTAATCATCATGCTACAAATGGAGTTTTTTCACATAATCACTTGATTTTTTAAATGGCAGAACTGGAGGTTAATGTAATTTATATTCTTTTTGTGGCAGGTAAAAGAGAGCCAAGTTGTTCTCTCTACCTTGCTTTCAATTCATAAGGCAGAATCTTTATACAAATATCACATATGTTACTTTTTGAATAAATCCCAAATCTACAGACTTTAAATCCTGGATTCGCGTCTCTAAGGAAACACAAGTTCATACTCAAGTAAAGTACATCTGAAAAAAATTATTAAAAGATAATGACAAGTCATGTTGAAGTCACAATCAAGAGTGTATGGCATTGTATATCATTTATTATTACAATGCTTGAAGATACATTTAGGACTCTTGTTTAAGAAAACAGTTTTCATTGAGCATGTTACATAAAAGATGCTCAATTCCACAAACATTAAGAAAACCAAACTTACTAGGTGTTAATATGCACTTTCTACATGATAGATTGTAGTTTTACAAACATATTCGACGTGATCATGCTAGTAAATTTACGAATACCAGATATCTAAAGCAAGACAAAAAAGTGTATATATACACTATAGCCAAAGAGCTTTAGCTTTCATGAGCAGAGGAACAAGATTTCCCTCTAGATGGAGGCTCATAATTTCATTCGCTCCGCCAATTAATTCTTGTCCAATGAACATTGCTGGCACGCTAGGCCTCCGGCCTAGCATCAGCAGTGCTCGTTCCACTTGTAGGCCATTGGGAAGTTCATCCAATTCATATACAGTTAAATTAGCACCAAAACTTGATATAAGTGTCTTTATAGTGTGACACATACAACACTTGCTTTTGCTAAACATCACTACTGGCTTTTCAGCTACCATTTTCTGCACTGACTCCATTTTTAAATATTGGAAAAAAAGATTAATGTAATATAAGAGGATTGATAAGTTGTTGAATTGATGATGAATTTGAAACTCCCCTTGAAGCTATTTATATACTAATAGTGACTTGTGAAGATTCAATATGCTTCCTCAACAACCCCCCCCCCCCCCACAAATAAATTAAAGGAAAGAATATTTTTTTTAGATAAGGAGTTGATACTGTTAGATAGCATTACAAGTTCTTGATACTGTCTTAAAAGTGTCCCAAAAAAAAATAAAAAATCCACCATAAAGTATGGAGGCTAGTATGTGAACTTTGTTTACATCTTACATATCTACATATTTTTTTCCAATTTCCAATTAAAGTTCTATGTATCTAGCTGGAATTTAGTACATTGAGCGAAAGTAAAGCTAAAACCTGAAGATATGAAAACTAGGTTCAATTGAATCTCTTTCATTAGAGATTGTAGGTTAACAATGTTCTTACTTTTTCCTTAAATGCCCTTGACAAAATATATAGGAATTTATTATCTTGCGGTTTTTTTTTCTTTACCCTAATCCAATTTTCCTTTCTTACTTTATAAAAAAGTCCTCAAGTTTATATGTCCATATATATTTTGTCAAAGGTTTGTAAGAAAATTAATATCGCCATAAAAATTTCTGACTCTGTTATTAAATAAAGGGAAAAGGGTCAAAAATGCCCTTAAACTATGCAAAAGGAACAAAAATGCCCTCCGTTTGTAGTTTGGTCCAAAAATGCCCTTTCCGTCAATACTTTGGTCCAAAAATGCCCTTATTGTTATTTTGGGTAAAAAATGCTCATTTTTTCAAATAAATATATTATTTATTTTCTTTTCAA
>JAJOOO010003656.1:0-15006 GCA_029582685.1 Solanum piurae
GATAACTGCTGAAGAAGTTTTAAGTAAGCATTTTACTTTGTTTGTAACTGACTGGTTTCTTTGCTAGTTGCTTCATTAAGTAGGTAACTGGGCTGGCAATTTTTTAATCCTATTTAGTTTTGATCAAACATGATTTTTACCATGGAGAAAATAATCTGAATGATTAAGGCCATTGACATATTGACAATTTTCTGTTACTTTGCACTGGTTTACACACAGACAAACCCACCTAAACATTTTTATGTCGTTCTTTTGCTTGAATAAATTTTTCTTGATCTGCTTTACCAAATAATTATCAACATTTGGTTATTTTATTTCCAAATTACTGATTAAAGATGTATTTCAGGCCATCCATGGATGATGTTCTACACAGAGCGCACTTTGAAGACGGTGTCCATCAGGTTGAAGTCAAAGCATTTCTCTGGAACACCAAGCCAAATACCAGCCATTACCTCTAGATTAGAATCAGATGGAAAGAAGAGATGCAGTAAATCTCTCAATGGGGAAACCAAAGATTTAAGGTGTGAAAGTTTGAACAGGGAATCTGAAGAATCCGACGACTCTGGTTTAGTTGATGTGCTTGCAGCAGCGATATTGCATTGCAGGATATCTGAACCAAAACGAAGCAGATTGTGTGTCAACAATAGTCCAATAAGGGAACAATGTTCGTCTAACGTGAATTCTAACCTTTGCAAGGCTTTCTGATCCCATCCATAATCCATGTACAGATGTCTTGACATTATAGTGCTGATGCCTCCCTTTTCTTAGAGGAGACTGATTAATTATAAGTTACCAGCGTGCAATTTCCGATTGTACAAAGAAGCTTGGATGCAGATTAACCCGAATAACACTGGTCTATTGCCGTTGACGCATTCATTTACCTGACAGTGGATACACTGGTTTCTGTACAAACATGTAAATAGTTGATGACAGCATAGGATTGACTCTTGTGATTACAATACAATGAGAGACTAAGTGGTTTGATATCTCTTATTATTTGTTTCTCTTGAACTTTGTGGCTTCCTCATCACTTACTGAATGTTTCTCTTGAGGCACTGGTATCAGTTATTTGTGCACATGAAGCATTTTGCTGTAGTATACTCAGTTGATTCAAGTCTTATCATACTCTGGAGGTAAAGACGTTGTTTATAAAGAAGTTGTTTATGTAAGATCCCCGGTTCAAGTATAGCAAATCTAAGTAAAAGGAACAAGAAAACATAATAATGATGGAAAGTAGTGTAGAACTTACAAGAATGGAACAATAATAAGAATAAAATAGTGCGATAACTGAACAACATAATCATCAAAGCTTTTAGTCCAGACATTTTGATACGTGGAATAAGAATAATAATTTCAAAGTAAAAGTAAGAAAACTTTATGGCATGTTTAATTTGAGGTATCAGTGTGAGATGGTGGGGTGGGGGGTTTAGCTGCCAACTCACACCCAGAATACTATAAAATCTTCTGGTTTCAAAAATCCCAAAGATCAGTCTTTTTTCCATGAAGACCATAAAGCTTGGCATTGTTGGCCAAAGAACCGAATATTGCTTCCATTCTTTAATCTTGAGAGCATTATCTTCTGTTACTAACCAAACTGATCTCCACAAAGTTCATTCTCTCATAGTAGTTTCAGGCCAGCATCAATCAACATTCTTCTGTGGAAAACTCATTTCGAAGTACTCCCAGTTCAAAGACCCTGTTTCTTCATTATCCATTTTCCGCAAAAATTCGCCTACCCATAATGTTTACTTATGGAACACTATCATTAGAGCCATGACCCATAATGGGTTATGGTCTAAAGCATTAGACTTTTATACCCAAATGAGAAAATTAAATGTTAAGCCTGATAATTATACATTTCCTTCGATTATTAATTCTTGTGGCAGTTTATTGGATCTTGAAATGGTGAAAATTGTGCATAATGATGTTTTGGAGATGGGGTTTGGATCAGATTTGTATATATGTAATGCTTTGATTGATATGTATTCGAGGATGAATGAATTAGGGAGCGCGCGTGAGGTGTTTGATAAGATGCCTAGTAGAGATGTGGTTTCTTGGAATAGTTTGGTTTCAGGGTATAGTGCGAATGGGTATTGGGAAGAGGCTTTAGAAGCTTTTCGAGAGGGAAGGTTATCAGGTGTTGCTGCTGATGCTTTTACTGTGTCTAGTGTTTTACCTGCATGTGGGGGTCTGATGGAGGTTGAACAGGGTCAGATGGTTCATGGATTGGTGGAGAAGAGTGGCATTAAGGGAGATATGGCGGTGAGTAATGGTCTGCTTTCGATGTACTTTAAGTTTGAGAGGTTGTTGGACTGTCAGAGAATCTTTGATGAGATGATATATAGAGATATTGTCACTTGGAATATTATAATTTGTGGGTTTTCTCACTCGGGGTTGTATCAGAAGTCCATCAAATTGTTTCGAGAAATGGTTTATGAATACAAGCCAGATCTGCTTACAGTTACTTCTGTTTTGCAAGCTTGTGGGCATATGGGGGATTTACGATTTGGAAGATATGTTCATGACTATATTTTGAAAAACAGATACGAATGTGACACGACTGCTTGCAATATCATAATTAACATGTATGCAAGATGTGGTAATTTGGTGGCTGCAAGGCAAGTTTTTGACAACATGAAAAGATGGGATTTGGTCTCATGGAACTCAATAATTAGTGGCTATTTTGAAAACGGGTTTAATAAAGAAGCAGTTGATCTGCTTAAGATGATGAGGATCGACTTGCAACCTGATTCTGTCACTTTTGTGACACTACTCTCAACGTGTACAAAGTTGATGAACATGGATTTTGCAAGAGAGCTCCACTGCGATATAATTAAGAGAGGATATGATTCCACTCTTATTGTGGGCAATGCTCTTCTAGATGTGTATGCTAAATGTGGTAAAATGGAGCATTCAGTGTGGCAATTTGAGATCATGAGTACCAGAGATATTGTAACGTGGAATACTATTATTGCTGCCTGTAGCCATTATGAGGAAAGTTACGTAGGTTTAAAGATGCTCAGTAGGATGAGAATGGAAGGTATCATGCCAGATGTGGCTACCATTTTAGGTTCGCTGCCTTTGTGTTCCTTACTTGCTGCCAAAAGACAGGGAAAAGAGCTGCATGGCTTCATTATCAGGCTCAATTTTGAGTCACATGTCCCTGTTGGAAATGCACTGATCGAGATGTACTCTAAAACTGGGAGTTTAAAGAATGCAATCTTGGTCTTTGAGCACATGAGGATTAAAGATGTGGTGACATGGACAGCAATGATCTCTGCATATGGAATGTATGGCGAAGGAAAGAGGGCTCTCAGATCATTTCAGCAGATGAAGGAAACGGATACTATTCCCGATCATATTGTTTTTGTTGCTGTTATATATGCATGTAGCCATTCTGGTTTAGTGCAAGATGGTCGTGCATGCTTTAACCAAATGAGAAATAAATACAACATTGAGCCTAGGATTGAACATTATGCTTGCATGGTTGATCTTTTATCACGTTCTGGGCTACTGGCTGAAGCAGAGGATTTTATCCTTTCTATGCCGCTGCAGCCTGATGCAAGTATGTGGGGAGCTCTACTTAGTGCTTGTCGAGCTAGTGGAGATACCGAGACTGCTGAGCGTGTCGTAGAACACCTTGTTGAATTGAACTCTGATGATCCTGGGTATAATGTTTTAGCTTCCAATGTATATGCCACCTTAGGGAAGTGGGACCAAGTCAGAACAATACGAAAATCTTTGAAAGCTAGAGGACTTAGGAAAGATCCAGGATGTAGCTGGATTGAGATTTGTAATAGAGTTTTTATTTTTGTCACTGGTGATAGGTCCTTTCAACAATTCAAGCAAGTCAATGAGCTCATAGAGGACCTCAATAGAACAATGGATAAGAAAGGTTATGTTGCCGACTTAAAATTTGTTTTGCATGATGTCGGTGAAGATGAGAAGATAAATTTGCTTTATGGGCATAGTGAAAGACTTGCTATAGCATTTGGATTGTTGAACACAAAAGAAGGTTCATCTTTGCAAGTAATGAAGAATCTACGGGTTTGTGGAGATTGCCACACTTGGACCAAGTATGTGTCAAAAATTGTTCAGAGGGAAATACTAGTTAGAGATGCAAATCGCTTTCACCTGTTCAAGGATGGGACATGTAGCTGCAGAGATCGCTGGTAATTAAAGTCTGTTATCCTTCCCAATACTTAAAAGATGGAAAGATCGCTGCAATTGAGGAAATTAAGGTTCTATCATATGAAAACAATCTGGAGGTGAGATATCTTTCTGCTTATTAGATATGTGAGATTTCAAGCTATATCTCCTGTACTACATTTCTACCTTTAGTTGCAGGATTGATGCAGTAGTCGACTTCAGGAGAGATGCAAAACTATTAAGGACCTCCGTATCTGGTAAGTCTTTACTTTTTAAAGGTAAAATTGCTGTAATAAAATTTGTGAGCCATCTCAAGTGCTGTTTACTTCTGTGTATTTCTGTTGACTCATTATTAGGTATTTCATTAGAAACTCTTTTATGCTATGACAGTAGTTCAGATAAATGGTTGCACTTTTCTCTTCTCTTCTTTATTTGTTTTAATTTTGATCAGTGTCGTTGAAGGGCCTGTTTCTTTCCAGTGGAATAGTGTGCCTACTAGCTCATTTGGAAGTAGAAAGATAGTGATGCATAAAAAGGTATACTATTATATTTCTCTTTTGGTAGGTCACGGGTACATTGAATTTCTTGCTGTGGACCACCTTGTAGTGGACATTTAATTCAATAGTCCAACCATGTAATTCTCAAATATCAGTCCACTTATCATGTATGGGTTTGTACATACATCAAGGAAAAGAAATATAACTGGTAGAATCATGACCCTGAGCTTCCTTTCTGTTGATTGTTTCATCCATCAATCATATCTAGTTGAGTACAATCTACATATTGACACTTCTGCTTTATGTGATTCAAAAGTAACAGATATATTGCCAGTCTCAATAGACTCTAAAACACCAGTAATGCTATTCATACAATAAAACCGCTGTGGTAGTGAAACATAAAATTTGAAGTTTGGAAGAGATATAGTTTCTTGAGCTTGAGATTCAAAAGCAAGGGCCTGTTGCAGAGAAGCAATAACCATAGCTAATCCCGTTGCTGTAATGATTGGAGCAACTCTGACCGACTTCCCTGTGGATTCTAGAATACATGGAGAAAATCTCAATATACTAAAAGTTAAAACTTAGTTGTATAATATGCTTATTAGAGAAGCCAGAAATGTTACCTGCAAGTGGTGACAGATTTCAAAAACTTCAGCAAGGGGTGCCCAGTCTCCAAAATTTCTTTCAATAAATTGATAAGCTATTCCACTCTTCCCTCTGCCAACAATATAGAGTCCTCCTTTTATCTCACCTTCACCCCTGAAGTTTTGATCCACCCCCATGGATTTTGCTCGCTTGTAATTTGCAATAGCTCTAGGATTAAATAGAAAGCCTGATATGAACTTATCTTTAAGAAGATTTCCTCCTCCCAGAGATTTATAAAATTCCATGTTTCTGTCAAAGAGGACTACACCACCCCAATATCGAGGCCAGAAATCCTTTACCTGCATAACAAAACCCAGCATAATAAACCAGGTCCTTCCAAAGAAATGTCAGAGAAAATGTAGAAAAAGTTACCTCTGCTTCTATTTGCTCATGAAGAACAGCAAATAATTGAACCCCTAACGCATCAAATATTGGTTTCTTTGCATAGAGTTGGTGGGCTTCAGCTCTGCACATGATGCACCTGTTTTCCATAGCCTTTTTGGTATGAGACCCACTAATTCTTGCTCATAGATAAATAATGAATTTCATTTTCTTTCCTAGAAAAAGTAAATACGACTCGTTCTTTAAAGGAAAACTATTTCCTAGATTGTATCCTTCATCAGTGCATCAGAGTTTAGTGAAATCACACAGATTATTGGATCATCTACTCTTGGTGAAGTTCTATGCAGATATTGACTTGAGTTACCTTGTGAAATTCTTGCAATAAGTTTCTTTGTTTCTGTTTAACCAAGCATTATCTATGAACCTAAAAGAGTCAGCGTCTAAGATATAGCATACCAATTTAGCTACGATTTTTATCAATTATAGTTTGAATTGCAGAAATAATTTGATGCTTTACCCAGGGCGACGAATGCATATAATCACTGCTGATTTATCACGCCAGAGCTCTGAAGCCTTCATTGGTGGACTCTTTGATTTCACCAAACGCTCCGTTCCAATCTTGTACTCCGGTGTTAGTTTCTGAACTGAGATATTCTCAATGGAGGAATAAGGAGCAACATTCTCAATTACTGGGGTTGCCTGCACACAGCCACATGCTCTAGGCTCATCTGGCATTGAAGCTACAATTCCCTTAAAAACATGTCCATCTTTAATTTTGAAATCAGCCATTGATTGTTCAAGGGATACATCATAAGCTGTATTGGTTCTTCCAAGAGATCTTGTCATAGTCTGCTTCCTGGAGGTGACAGCAGAAATGTCCTTGTAAAGACTCTCATTCCTCGAGGCAGTTCTTCTGCTCACTTGGAGATTATATGCTTCTGGCAAAGTATCTCCCCCAGAAGTTGTAGTTCTGTCTGTAAAACGGGCAACATGGCCCCTTTTCATTCCATACACTGTAGTAAGATCTACTTTGGTTAGCTTAAGAAGCTCAGGAAGAGACTTCCCAGACTCCTCAAGCGTATCCGCATATTGCATCAGTGTACGATTATGCAGGTATGACCTGATTTCCAGTGCATCCTAGATTAGGAAATAAATAAATCATCAGAGCAATATCTTATTTTGTTTTTCTGTAACTTTTCAGATGTGCAGAAAACTAGCCTGACAAATTCCTGTCCATGGTTTAATTTGAGCAAATAACATAGAAATGGAATGGATGAGTTTAGGACTTCTGATTAAGCACATAGAAGCTTTCTTTTCTTATTTCTGTTGTTAACTTAATTCTTGTGATACGTCATATTATCTAGGGAAACAAAAGAGTTACTCATTTGTTGACACAGATTTGCGAAACTATACGAAGATGAACCCCAGATGATTTTCTTGAGATATAACAAGAAAGGGTGAATTATCAATAAAGAGAACCTTTTGTCGTTGAGTCATGTTCAACTCGTTCATATCGTCTACATTCATAGTCTTCAAGGTTGGTACATCATCCCAGCCTGCCTCCCGCAGCTTTTGTTGAAGTCCTTGCAGAGATTTATTTCCAACGAAGTCCTCGATTGCAAAAGAAGCCATCTTCTTCTCAAGCAGAGAAAGAGTGAGAATAGATACCTGGAAGAAAGTCTTGTTTATGCAAGTTTGAAACAGTCACTTCGACACTATCTATGGTTTTGGTCAATTCCTGCCCTAATGTTACACGTAATCTTACAGTGACTGATGAACTACTTCACTCAGAGATAGATATGGAATGCTTTCAAAAAGCTAAGATGACTAGTTGTCTAGTTCCAGTCATGATGAAAGAAAGATGAAATATTGAAGGCTGCAAAATGGAAATATTAACAAATGGCAAAAGGTAAACTTACTATTATTAAATCTTCTTTAGTTCAATCAGAGAGGGGCAGATTGAATATTTAAAGCTTTGTTGGCCAACTGCCGGCCAGACATTTTTGCCATAACTCATACCTTATGATATCCTACCTATCCCGAAGGGAAATCTCCAAAGTGTGATTTTATATTAACTCAGTTTGTAACGAGCAAGGTTTATTGTACATATAGATGTTTGACTCCTAATTATCGTACGATATGACCAAGTTTGTTCTTGTTCAAATAACAGCTGCTTCTACTGAACTTAGTTACGATACTATTGTGAATATCAGTTGCCCAATTATAGTACATATTGTTTAGGTGTGTAATTGATAACTTCACAATAGTTTAGGTGTGTTCTTATGCCTTATTCCAAAGTTTAGTATTTAAAATATTACTCTTAAAGTAATGTGATACTGTTTGGTTCATAATCTAATACGTAGGAGTATTAAGACGAGACTTTCCTAAATTATTAATAAAATTAAAAATATATTGCCATGAAAAACTTCTATTATTCTTGATACATAATCCAAAAGTAGTTGATCATACAAACAGTTCCACAATCAGCTTATTGTTATTTCCATAAACTATAATAAGACACATACTGCAGCAATTTCACCATTTAATTTGCTGTCTGAAATTTTTCATGAAGCAGTTGGAATTTGGTTACTAGTTTGTCTCGTGGTGGCAAGTGTTGTTTGATTGGTGGAGCATCAGAAAAGTTTTTCATCCATCCTGATAAGAGCGGAAATTTGTGTGCATCAAACAACTTGAGATCGATTACCTCCTCAAACACATCAAGAAGATAAACCATCCAACCAAGTGCAAGATCCACATATCCTATACTTTCTCCACCAAAAAATCTCTTCTCTTTCAATTGCTCTTCAATGATTTCTAGGTTTTGCACTGCTGGAACAAGAGCTTCCTTTTTCGCTTCATATCCTTTTTCTGTGAAAACACTCCACACTGATGGCAGAAGCTGCAAAAATGATCAATTCAATAACTGGAAATGCCTATTGTTCAAGTATATTCAATAAAATTAGTGGCCTAAAGTCAAATTATATAGAGATCAATAGTATCTTACCTTGTCTTCCACAAATTTTGCCCAAAAACGTGCCATGGCTTTCTCATAAGGATCCTGAGGTAGCAAAGGAGCTGTTTCATTCCATGTCTCATCGATATACTCGAGAATCACCAGTGATTCACAGATTGGTTTGCCTTTGTGTATAAGTACAGGAATTTTTTTGTGAACAGGATTATACTGGAGGAGTTCAGAGCTCTTCTGGGTTAAATCTTCAAATATGGCTTCGTATTCAATCCCTTTGATATGCAGCGCCCAAACGATCCTCAAACCAAATGGACTTGACCATGTCCTGTAAAGCTTCACTTCTTCTGCCATGTTTGTTTAGCTTGCAACTGATATCTGCAAGCTAATGTTTATTTATATACTCACAAAAGTGTATCTTTTACCCTTTAAATGAATAAAAATAACATAATTCTCATAACTGTTAAGAGCTAATTATGTATTTTATTTCTAATCTTTCCCAAGTTACAGAAATCTCTTAAATTTATATGATCTCGAATACATTCTACGGATACATAGATGAATTTATCTAAGAGGGGATAAAGATGTATTCAAAGGAGATTTTTATTATTTTTTTAAATGGTAGAAAATTTTAGAAATTATGATAAAAGTTTAGCTATTGGACTTAAGCTTAGTGGGACACAATTTAAAAATTAAAATCATGCTTTATTAGAGATTATAATAGGAAAATATAAATTTATTCCTGCGAATAATTATTTGCCATATAAGAAATATAAGTTAGTTAATGACCACACAAAATGGGGGCAAAAGTCCAAATGACCACTCACGCTGCTCTTTACTTTGACAAAGGGGTTGTATAATACACGAGGGCAGAGCTAGGTGGGATTCATAATATCTTTTTCTTAGATATTATATTTGTACTAGAAAATTAAATAATACTAGATCTTATATTAACTTGTGAATCTCTAATAAAATATATTGATGGCTCAATTGCAAGAAAAGAGGCCGTGAAAATTCTTTCCATACTAGAGTTGTGGATTCGAACCACACTACCAATTAAAAAAATTCTCAAATTTAGAACTCCAAACTTCTAATTCTAACTCCGCATCTGATAATATACTAATGTTTATGTCTACATCTAAATATTCAAATCTTTGGTATTTTCTTCCTCAAATATTTTAAAATTCAAGCCAAACTCTGATATTAGCCATTGCGTTACAAAGCATGGAAATTTCTGAATAAGAGGACAAATATAAATTTCAGATGATTTGGAGTTTGGACTAATTACCTTATCACAACAGTGTGTGGAAATGACAAGTCCAACGAATTGTTTCACTTTGTCTTTTCTATTGACTTGGTCTTTGCTCTTGTTTTCATCACGTATTCCAAAACTTTGTGCCCACATCTATTTATATATACTAACTTAGGGCTTAAAATATAAATAATAATTACTCCTACTTTCTTTGTTCAACAATACTTGTTCTCTATATTAAAAATAAATGTTCAACAATATTTGTTTATTTTATGAAATTTATGGATAATTTTACACTTAGTTTCTAATATATTCTTATCATTAATTATAGTCATTTCTCTATTACATTTTTCAAGACATTATATTTATTATATTGAGAAAATGACCAAATGACCACCCAACCTATTACCGAATTTCCAACTACACACCTATTCTTCGCGGGAGTCCTATTACCCCCTGAACTACTTTAAAATGGAATAAATAACTCCTTAAGTGCTGAGTTGACATAGAGAGTGTATGTCAATCTCTTTGAGAGAGTGAGTTGCCTATTTTTTTTTTAATTTCCATTTTTTTCTAATTTTCTTTTTTCTTTCTCGTTCTTTCTTCTTATTTATCTATACAACTATACATTTTTCACCATTATCATTGTTGAAGCTTTTTCAATGGATGTTTGGTATAAAAATTATCAACAACTAATGCATTTTATGAATAAATAATTTTTCAATAGACTTATATAAAACATATCTAACAAACTAATTTTTTTTTAAAAAAAAAACATACCCATTAATTAATTTTTTTTAAAGTCATGAACTCAAGAGTAACAAAATCAAAGTGAAATAATTGTATATTTAAAAAATATCTTCAAACTTATTAAAAGAAACTAAAACAAAATAATTTCTTTTACATTTTTAAAGAAGGATCCTAGATGTTCTCCTAAAACCCATGAAGAATCAAAATAAAAAACTCAAATTATAAATTAATCATGAAAATTTTAGAGGGAGAAAGAATAAAGAATGGAGAAGAGAAAAAGGTGACTTGAATTTTCGTTTTTATAAATTGTTAGAGATATAGAAATTTATTGAGGTAAAAAATGGTGTTTAAAATAGTTAGGGTTGAAAAAATGATTGGGGGAGAAAGGAAGAGGAAGGAGGATAACTTTTTAAAAAATAATAATTATTAAATGGTGAAATACATGTGTCAAGTGCGTGTATTTCACCACAAGACACATGCCTGGTAATGACATTTCAGGGAGAAATAATTCCACTTTAAAATAGCTCAGGGGAGTAATAAGACATCCATGAAGTATAAGTGTGTAGTTGGAAATCTGGTAATAGATTAGGGGTTCATTTGGCCATTTTCTCTATTATATTCAAATGGTGATATAGTAAAATTACCCTTCTACTTATAGTTTCTTAAGGAATGTGTCAAGTCAATAATTGACAACTATTATTGAACAGAAAGAGTATTATATAAGTTTCTATATATTTATAAAGTAGTCATTTTTTTAAAACTCTATACATCTAAAAAAATTTCCACATTTCTCGAGATTTTTCTACTATGGACTAGCTTTTTCTTTAAAAAAAAAAACTCAAATATTATGTGGCATGATGACATAGCGGATCGTCATATTTATTCCTAAAGAAATTCTCAAGCATATTAACAATTAGGGATAATAGCACTTTTGACCCTTAAATTAATGGTAGAATTTTATTTTGGTCCTTATATTATATTTTTTCTATTTACTTTACTTGTCACTTATTTCAAAAATAGATTTTTATTTTTACTCGTCTCTTTTAACATATCAAAAAAAGATAATAATTTTTTTTTTCATGTTTTACCTCAGCATTAAATACTTATTTTTCAAATTAATTTTTAAGACATCATTTAATAGAGGATAGTTTAATAAAATATTTATATCATTAATTATTTTTTCAATGGATATGTCACATCAAACTGTGACGAATAAAAATGAATAGAGGTAGTATAATTTAATATATTTAACTTTCTTAAAAAAATATAAATGTACGTTTTAGTCCTTTTATAAAGAAAAATATTATTTTTGGATTCGTTTTAGAAGTATACATCATAAGCTTACCATAACATCTTACTAATTAAATTATAGGAATAATTAACAATTTTGTGAATATTCAGGATAAAAAATGTAAATTTCATAATTGAAGGTTAAATAAATATAGTACAACATCGCAAGAATTAATACATATACGGTGTCATAAATTGTCATGTTGAAGACACGTGTGTATACTCGTTCAAATTATTACTGTTTTCTTTTTCTTTCCCTGGTTGAAATCAACATTTACTTTATAAAGTAGTAGTATTATATTTATGTATAGACGGCTCAAATGGGCTTCACATATTTGCTTTATATTAGGAACGCAAATTCTTGTTTTTGGGTTCAATATGTGAGTTCAAGTGCAAACTCGTTGTACAATTGGAACTCAAAAATTACTAGATCTTTAAAGAAATGTGATGTTGAGGGGGCACACTAGATGTTTGATGAAATGCCTCAAAAAGGTTGTAGTAACTTGGAACTGTATGATTTCTGTGTATGTAAGAAATGGGATGATATAAATAGTGCCCGAGAGTTGTTTGAGCAGATGCCTAAAAAGATGAAAACCATTTTATATGTTCAGATGTTGCAAAATAATTACAAGCAATGTGGTCTCATTATGTGGAGTTCTTGCTTTGTATGGTTGGGGAAGAGCTTTGCATGCCAGTGTAACTAAGAGTGGCTTTGAAAATGCTGCGAGGAGTATTATTTTCTAAATTATAAAAGATATACAAGGAAATGTTGCATTCATTATTGGTATAAAATTGCAATTTTACCAATATTACAATTGCCCTTCAAAACTAATACTATTACAATTTGCACTTTAGATAATTTTACCATTACCAAATATCAGGCACAACGAAAAAGGTTTAGCAAAGTTGCCTATGGATATGGAGAGTTGTTACTTTAGCAATCATGTAGGTCATTTGAAAAAAGCGGAATAGGAGAGCAAACGAGATTTTGTAAAAATGCAAAGTTGATATAGGCTCGATCGATCTCTTCTTTAGTACACGACACTTCCCTCAGTTATTAATAAAAATTAAAGATATCTAGCCAGGTAAAGTTCCTGATACATAGTCCAGAAAGCATATCCAAAAGTACTTGATCATACAACAAACAGCTTCTTGTTATTTCCATAAACTATAATAAGACACATACTGCAGCAATTTCACCATTTAATTTGCTGTCTGAAATTTTTCATGAAACAGTTGGAATTTGGTTACTAGTTTGTCTCGTGGTGGCAAGTGTTGTTTGATTGCCGGAGCATCAGAAAAGTTTTTCATCCATCCTGATAAGAGCGGAAATTTGTGTGCATCAAACAACTTGAGATCGATTACCTCCTCAAACACATCAAGAAGATGAGCCATCCAACCAAGTGCAAGATCCACATATCCTATATTTTCTCCACCAAAGAATTTCTTCTCTTTCAATTGTTCTTCGAGGATTTCTAAGTTTTGCACGGCTGGAACAAAAGCTTCCTTTTTCGCCTCATCTCCTTTTTCTGTGAAAATACTCCATACTGATGGAATTAGCTGCAGACAAAATATCAATGAAAATGATCAATTCAATAACTGGAAATGCCTATTGTCCGAGTATATTCACTAGTATTATTATCTGATCACTTCGCTCACATGTTAATATACAGGTGCAACTCAATAAAATTAAAAATTAGTGGTCTAAAGTCAAATTATATAGATACATATGTTAATCTACTAATACGATTCAATAAAATTAGTGGTCTAAAGTCAAATTATATAGATACATGGAAATAGTTACCAGATCTTCTCAAAGTATTTTTTGTTCTGAAATTAACAGAGATCAACAGTTTCTTACCTTGTCGTCCACAAATTTTGCCCAAAAACGTGCCATGGCTTTCTCATAAGGATCCTGAGGTAGCAAAGGAGTTGTTTCCTTCCATGTCTCATCGATATACTCGAGAATCACCAGTGATTCACAAATTGGCTTGCCATTGTGTACAAGTACAGGAATCTTTTTGTGAACAGGATTATAGTGGAGGAGTTCAGAGCTCTTCTGAGTTAAATCTTCAAAGATGGCTTCGTATTCAATCCCTTTGATATGCAGCGCCCAAACGATCCTCAAACCATATCGGCTTGACCATGTCCTGTAAAGCTTCACTTCATCTGCCATGTTTGTTTTAATTTGCAATTGATATCTGCAGGCTAATGTTTATTTATACACTCACAAAACTTTACCTTTTACCCTTTAAATTATACTATTGCAAAAAATATGAGAAATATAAGTTAATGATCCACACAAAATAGGGGTAAATAGTCCAAATGACCACTCACGTTGCTCTTTACATTGACAAAGGGGATGTATAATACACTAAGAGGTAATGCATGTATTAGCTTTGTGTATTACTAATACCTTGTTTGGTATTCTTTTTCAAACTATATATACACTCTATTGTGTATTACGGTGTGCATTGTTAATACCATGAATTTCTAGGTATTAGCAATGCAATGATTTTAATGCATGCATTAAAATAATAAAAGACTCAATTGTCCCTCAAAATCTTTTTTTACATCTTTTCTACCATAAAGTGGAGGGTACCTTTGTAAATCATTTTTCTAATGCAATAGATACTATTTTTAATGCATCAAACCAAACAATGCATTAAAATAATCTATGTATAATTAATGCAAACATAATTAATATATGCATTATTAATACACTATATTTAGCATTATTTTTAAACACTATACCAAACGACCAGGGCCGGCTCTATGCTTCTTTGAATAAGGCATTGGCCTTAGGCCCCCAATTTTAGGGGGCCTCAATTTTTTAACAATAATAAATTATGTGTTGATTTTTTTTATAGAAAAAATTAATTATTTATGATAAAATATATATTTTGTTAAACAATTATTATTTTATTCTCTTTAATCTCATTTAAATAGAAGAAATAAAAAAAATGTTTTATTTTCTTACATTCTCTACGCTAATATTCACATTATTTTATTCTTTTAAACTCCTTTTACACTCTCTTCTTTAAATTTTTGATAAGTTAGAGTAATATTCTATCAAAAATATGAATCAATAGTCGAAAAGTGTTGAACAAAGTGAA